>JAUMHP010000057.1:11247200-11271802 GCA_032361065.1 Enteromius trimaculatus
GCTATGAACCTGGCATGCACAGTGTAAGCAAACTCTCTCTGGCTCGCTTTCTCTCCAGCCACTGACACACACACACATACACTCATACACACACTGTTTCACCACACTCATACACACGGCCTCTTTCTCTCTCACCTGTGCGCTTCACTGCCCAGCAGGCATGTGCTGAGATCGACATTATAATGTTCAAAAACAGTTGAAAGCGTTGACTGGACAGTGATGCGTGGAGGGCCCTGATAGAGCCAATTTCAGGACATCAAGGTGAAAAATGCAGTGAAACATGGAGACAGGGCATTGCCAAAACCAGGCCACTTAATCGTTGTGAATCTACACTTAGATGATGTTTACATCATTATAATTAATTGACAGCTAAAAATGTATAATTCACAAATTCATACTGTAGGTGCTGTAAATAAACAGCAATATTTAACTAGGTGTAACAGAACAAGGTTGAGATAGTATTATCATTAGTAAACAAAGCAAAATATACAAAAGGGAGGAAAACAATATATTTACTTACTAAAATGATGTTGTATTGAGGGCGGCAAATCCATCGACTAAGGTTCTAATTCAAGTCTATGACCCTGAAAGAGAAAGTGCAAGTTACATAATAATAATAAACAGTTAATTTATTTTACATTTAACATGGTTTATTTTACAGTTATATATCTTTATGTAACCAAAATAATTATTTAGATTTGTATTTTTTACTACTAGTTTCATAGATGATAAAACTTTTAGCCCTTTTATTTATTTTTTTAATTCCAGTAAATTATGGCCTATTACGGCTCATTTCTATCAAAATTTCCTAAAACCTTTTAGTTCCCAAGGTATAGCTATAATTTAAGTTAAAGTTATTAAAGTTAGTTAGTTTATAATAACTATATATCAATAATACTTAGCATCTTTGATCTATCAGCTAAGTATTTAATTACAAACTGCTTCTGTGTATATAATTAGCTTATGATAGTAAGTGTTCTCACTGCATGTCCGGGTCAAACTGTCAGAGAGAGGCAGATTTTCTCTTCTTTGCAGTGATTATGCGCTCATACCTGTCATCTCAAACAACAGCTCTTTTTCTTAAAATGTGTCTAAATGATGTTAGCTGTTAGTAAGCAGAAACCATCCAAAGGGAAGTCTAAGCTGATGGCCTTCCAGTTAGCAAAAAGTCATATTAAATAATGTGGGATGTAATAGGATAAAAGATTCGTAGACCTAACTTGAAGCATACCTTGACTGAAGTAGGCAAACTTATCTAAAGAAAGCAATATCCAGCGGCCACTGGTGCCACAGTTTGAGTGCGTTGAAAGCATACAGACCTCCCAAAGGTAGCAGGAGCCCTCCCCGCTCCCCCCGTTCCCAAATCCTGGCAGCACTGCCAGCTTACCAAACTCTTTTGAAAGTGGCCGGCCAACTTATTCATTCACAGAAGTTCTTCACACATAGACCCGAGGTCAAACTCTCGTAGAAAACCTAGTCTTTCATGGCAAACCGAGTGTGGAGACGGGGTCTCACCAAGCGCAGCTGTCTCCCGTTCCCAGCCATCGCTACTGTCACTTTGAGTGGTCATGCAAGAGTGCTGCGTTCAGAAAGTCATCGCCAGTCAGTGCGCACGCCACGCCCCGTCGACTGGGGTAAACTCATCGCCCCAAACTTTACTATAATAGTCCAACTCATAATTTTACATAAAGACTGGTGCCTTATTTTACTTCATACCACATATTATTCTAATAATAATAGTTTGATAATAATTGGTATATTAATGATGATGATTATAATAATACTGTTGGTAATTATTGTCATGATTAAAATGATTTGAAATAAAAATAGTTATAATAATAATCATTATTGTATGCTCGTACAGGCGGTGTGTCCAGAGTGTTGAGATTTCTTAAAACAGAATTCGGACGTTTCACTGATTGTATCACTCCGCGTTCTATTCAAGCAGTCAGTCATTGATGCGCTGTTTGGATTGTGTTTTTAAAATTATTTAATATTGAATTTAATAATTTTATTAGCAGAGTAAAAAATTATCAAAATAACTAGTCATATTGTGCCTGAAGTATATGTTTTTATTGTTAAATTGTTGTTTATATAACCGTTGTACAATGCGTAATTGTAATAATAAAATCCGCGAAGTTACAGTTGTGCTATGCTCAGCTCAGTGTTTCCACTAGATACAGATAGGCTACTTTAGCAGCAGGCCTTTCCTAAAATAGAACAGAAATACAAGCAGCAAACATTTAATACGTTTTTTTATTTATTTAGATATTCATATAAAATATACGTTGTTAGCAAAATTTAAAAGAACTTGACTTTTACAAACAGGTGGCTAGTCAAAAATGATCACAGCTCACTTTAGAAAACAGCAGAGAATTCCATTAATACCATGTGGAAACTAAACATTAACGCGGTTTAATCACAGCCTTAAAAAACAAAACTGGTCACCGCTGACATATAGAGCCTCTCGGAGAAGAGGAGAAGAAAGCAGAAGATAACGTGAAGTTGACGACGCGAGCTCTCACCTAACCACAGGTGGACTGTCACAGAGTCCGCGCCTGTCAACAAACCTAACCACATAGCCACTGTATGCTTATATAAAATCCCCGGTTGGGGTTCAATGCAAAGTAACTTTGTGAATTAAATCTAAACAAAGATGTGCAGTTGTTGAAGACGTTTAAATTGTGTGGCAAAATAAGCATAAACACACCCAAAAACACAAATCCTGCTTAGCTCTGTAAATTATAGGCTAAAGCTGGTCAAAACGATAGATGGGTAAAAGGAAGAGCAAATGAAGCTGCGTTTAAAAAGAAGTAAACAAAGCAAACTCAATCGTAAAAACAAATATTTATACACCATACAACATCGTGTATATAACCCCTTCAAAACATTGCACTCAGTTTTGTGCAAAGACCGTCTCTGAACTTCATTTATGTCGTTGTGACCACTAGGAGTCACTCTTGGGCTTTTCTTATGCTACTAAACAAGCGTGTACTGTGACAGGCTTTTGAGTAATTTGGAAATTCAACCATCCCCCACATTTTTACAGACAATTCAGTGCTATATTTAAGTCCTAATAGTGTTTTGGCTTAGGGGAGGAATGTCAGCTCTGGAATGAAACATGCTTGAAACCTGCTGTCAGGTTTGTGGCTTGTTTTTGGGTTTTTTTTTATCACCGCGGGTTGTCAAAAACAATGTAAAAACACATACAATTTCTAATGCTCTAATGGCATTAGAAAAGTTAAAACACTGTCATCTACAAGCCTAGTGCCATGATGGTCACTGAATCTAAGGAAAGTCTTAAACAGTCTTATTGCTTGAGGAGTCCGAAGCAGATGACAGCAACCTTGCATTCTTTTCGTTCTGTAAGTGCGCCTTTTCTGTAGACATTTTATCTTGCTGAACAAAAGCGCGCCTTCTTTTGGCTCTGGTGGAGCATCTCAGCAATGCTTTAACAACCAGGTAGGCCAGTTCAGCCACATTAAGCACAATGCAAATGGCAGAAGATCCCACCATGAAGATGGTGAAAACTGTCTTCTCTGTGGGTCGTGAGATAAAGCAGTCAACTTTATTGGGACAGGGCCACTGCTCACACTTCACAAGACGGGCCATCTGAAACCCATCGTACACATAATACAGAGCGTACATGAATCCAGCCTCGAAAAGGAGACGGAAGAACAGGCTGGAGGTGTAGGTCCACCACAGGGGCCCAGTGATGGGTAGACGCCTATTCTTTAGACTCTCCAGGTCGTCCGCTTTGGCACCACCAACTCGGTTGGCCAAAAGTCCTTTCTTTACATTACGCTTGCGATATGCCACATGCATAGCCACCAGCATAGCCGGTGTAGACACAAAGATGAGCTGCAGACACCAGAAACGGATGTGTGAGACTGGAAAGAAGTGGTCATAGCAGACGTTTTTGCAGCCGGGCTGTTGTGTGTTACAGGTGAAGTCGGACTGCTCATCCCCCCAGACTGTTTCAGCGGCTATTACGAGGATGCAAATGCGGAAGATGAAGAGGACAGAGAGCCAGATCTTTCCCAGGCTGGTGGAGTGTTTATTTACCCCTCCCAGCTGGGCATAAAGAGCTCCCCAACTCATCCTGTCTGCTGTTGCTCTCAGCTCCTAATCATCAAAAAGAAAGAGATGAATTTAAGCAACTAGATACATAAATACATTCATATTATTATTGGTTCAAATTTAAACAATAGCCAATGTAAAGTTCACACACTTTATATGTATTTAAATTTGTACTCAAAAATTTCCAACATTTTTGACAACTTCCGAGTTAAAATTTACATTTCAGATGACAAAAATAATATATAAAAAAAAAAGAGTAGAATGTTAAAAATAAAGTTAAAATAGCATATTAGAATTTCTAAAGAAGCACGTGACACCAAAGCTGGAATAATGACTGCTAAAAATGATTTGCTTTGCTATGATAGGAATAAATTACATTTTACAATATATTACCGCATAAAACCGAATTTTTAATAATATATATTTTTTTTTACAGTTCGTACAAAACTGCACTATTTTATTGTATGATTGTCAAATAAATGTAGTCTTAGTAAGTTTTTGGTAAGCTTAACTTTTCATCCCTCAGTCCTAATAACACAAACTAGAATTCTATGTCTTCAAAAAGACTGATCATAGTGAATTGAAAATACCATCATTAACATATGAATGGCATCAATGAATTCCTAGTAAGTAAGATAGAACTTTTTTATAACCTACACATTTTGGCAACTTTTCAAATATTCTAAATATGGAGGAATTATAATATTAGGCTTAATTTTATCACTTAAAATGGTGAAATATCTGTCGGTTTTACAAAAGGAAGTTTACCTGTTAGCCTACAAAATGATTCAGATCAAATCCATGATATATGTCCGTCTAGGTGAGGTAAAATCAGTACTGTCACTTGCGCAGATTCTCTGTGGTCTCAAGAGTGAGATGAAGTGAATTGACTGAGGGCAGTGAGCATAAGTTTACCTGACGTCGGGCGGAGTCACAGCGTTCATTGGGTGGTTCTTGAGCTCGCGGGCGACAAAACTGGAATGTTCATGGAATGCACCGCGCGCCTCAGCAGCAGACGCGTCGCTCGCTAGCGTGTAGATGCGGTATTATGTTCAAGCGTACAACATATCTTAACGTCCACACAGTATAGTTTTAAACATTTCAAGTCATGAGTAAATAACCTACAGCAGAAAGAGCTTTTTAGTCTAACCGTTAATATGCCATAAAACGTATCTATGAAACATATCTATTATTCAGGTTAATACAGCAACTTAAATGCAAGTAGAATAATTCACTAAAGTTTTAGGCCTACTAAAAAATCTGTCTCTGCATAAAACAATAGCCTATATGAAGATAATTACAGGCCTAGCTATATTACAGCAGTGTTTAATCTGCTAGGACAGCACTGTGAATTGACGTCTTGAGCTAAAAATCATCACCTCGATACCAGTAATTTAAGTCATTGCTAGTTCTAAGAAAAGCTTCATTTATTTGCATCTGACACTCGGTTTGACATGTTATGACATTGGCACATCTCTCCACATACTTACCGGGCTCAGTTTGAGTACAGAGATTTATTCATATATGTTCAATGAGGAAGTAATGCATTTTCAAGGTAAATGGTCTTTAGTCAAGTATTTGTTGCAAGCATTAGACTTAAAAAATACTGGTAAAGCACTACAAAAATTAATTTAATAATTAAATGAACCCTAATATCATTTCTGACATTAGATTTTATTTCACTATTTTCGTCCATAATCGGTCATGTTCTGTTGCCTGTAAGGGAAATATTTAACTAAAGACAACAATGCCTCAGATGATCGATCGCCACTTCCGTTTAGGTAGTATCTCATAGACTAGTCTCATTCCTTCAGCTTAGCTAGTCCCATCAGCAGTTGATCTCTTCTCTCTCTCCTGGCTGTGAGCTGCTCCTGTTCAGCAGGGATCAGCTCACATATCTCCTAAAGTACATGGTAAAATCTTTCAGTTTATAAAGATTACAATATTTATATATTTATAAAGTTATTTGGGGAATCTGTCTATTTAAGATTTCTAAAGCAACTGTTTCAAGAAATTAATATTATTTGATATTTTGTACTTTTATAATTCTAGCTGCTGGTTCTCCAGAAAAGTCTGGAACTGGTCCAAAAGTATTGAGAACCCTTTTCATGCCCCCGCTGTAGCGCTGGAGATAATCTTCCATACCTGGACAGGCAAAACACAGGATGAGGATCAAATCAAAATATGCTTTTGCATTTCTACAATACAGTAGTAACACAATAGACAATAAAGGTTTGGCATTTTTCATTACATCATGTTACAGAAATAGTTTAGATCAAAACAAGCCACAAATTTGTATAACAAACACTACTTCGAACAACTGTGATACAGAAATATAATCAGTTTGGAACAGGGGCAAATAAAGCTACTGGCTTTTTGTTTTTTAACAGAGTTTTCAAGCATGAATTGAGTAGCTCTTCATCTGAAGGGCATGAGATCTTTTAAAAGGGCTCTTAGCAGATAAGATGTGCACCAGTGAAAGTTCAGCCACAGTTCTTTGCTAACAGTTTCCAAGAACTTGTGCCATTACAGCAATGGAAGAAACCAGGACGAGACTTTTGTTAACAGGGGGGCTTTATCACCACAGTGAGAGCACTGTAGCACCTTACTCGCAGTACAAGGAGGCAGGGCTGAGAATAATAAGTCATCTGTCATCATCAAAGGTTAATACTGGTGTCACATGGCAAAGCACGTTTCATAGGGGGAGCAGGGTCATCCTATAGATTTCACACTGCTTTCTGATTTTCACCATGAACATGAGATCTCTTCAAAACACACGCACATTTACACACTTCATGCTTGATTCACTTTACACACACACACACACTTAAGGTCATGTGAGGTGGATCTATTTAAAACAATAAGATGTTTTCACAGAATAATTTTTTGGTGCCCCAAGCAATGCACATGGAAAAACATTTTCCATGCATAATGAAAACACAACCTTCTCAGTGCTTTAATACAAAGTTTCATTATTCCACTTTTTTTTTAAAAAGTGCATGGGTTAATAGGTAGCTTGCCTTCTGGTGCATTGAGATGCATGGTTTCAATGGGACCTATAAAAGCGTAGCGCATGCCCAATCCCTCAGACATCACCAGATCTATGTCCTTCACTGAGATCACTCCGTCCTGGATGAAAAGAAAGAGAAGTTATTTGGCAACTCGCACTGTATTATACGCTTGGATGAAAGACAATGTTTCTAAAAGTGGTTTACTGATGTTCTGATCTTCTAATTCTAAAATTACTTCCTGCTTAGTAGTTTGTCCAGCCAACGAGGTTTGGTTCACCTGATTGAGAGGAAATCGGAGGTCCTCCCCCATCTTTTTGTCCCATCTGAAGAGCACTAAAGCCGCTCCCACTGTATTGAATTTCTCTTATCATTTAACTCAGTGTCCTCTAAACAATGGGATGGCATGGCAGGGGGAGGCAAGTGTGGTTGTGCCAGGCCTTGAGCCCACTTTGCACTCAGATTACCAGTGGCTACAGATACCTGTTGCCTGACTGTGCTGAAATCAAAGCTTGGATACAGAACGGGCAGTGGGGGACGAGTTTAGGAGGGGGACAGGGTGGTCTTTGTTCCTTTCCTGTGTGCAACAACGAGGCCGTTATCTCGGTGTCGCCAGGCGGCGGACTGGCTGGGGAAACCGTGAAAAGAGGCCTTTCCTCTACGGTAATCACCAGGGGCAGCCATTAGCTTTCCCAGCTGCTCTACTTTCCAGTGCTGGCTCTCTCTCAAAGCCACCTGAACTCTGAGAGGAAGCATGAGTGGATTTGAGCTGCAAATCAGGACTGTGTTGCACCGTCCAAACTTTAAATGGTACTCACCTAGGTCTTCAACCTATTTTTCTTTTAATAAAACTAATTTAAAAAGCACAAAAAAAAAAGAACATAAGCCTAAAATCTACAGAATTGATCTCTGCTTGCTGATAATTCACCATAAAGACGTGATGCCACATAAAAGCTAGTCTGAGCAGCATTAGAGTTGTAAAGACTCCTACAGGCCACATGAGAAGTGCTTCTGTGCCAACTTTACAGTGTAAACTAAAGTGGTTGTTCACCAAAGTATGTACTAGTTTCTTTCCTCTGCTGAACACAAATGAAGATATTTTGAAAAATGCAGGTAACCATACAGTCGATATCCCCACTGTAAAGTCATTGAGGAACAGCATCTTTGGTTAAACTATCCCTTTAAGCCTTGATGGTGTTATGGACATCAGATCAATTAGAATTTTCAGCTGCTAAACAATATTCACATTTCTGTGGGCACTGTTTTAAGCTTTGATGTAACGGTTAGTTATTTGGACCCATGATAACAACATGAACAGCTCACACATCTCATTATTCAAAAGACTGAAATAGAAATACACTCAAATAATATAATGTGAAGACTTTCAATTTGAATGAAAGAGATGCAACAGCAATTAATCTTTGAATAATATGTAACTTATGTAATTACTTTCTTTAATGATCTGAACAAAAAAAAACAGTATGCAATAACCAGTTTGTGTTCTGGTTTAACTGGTTCATCTACATGGCTTGTTTAAAGCTGCATCTAACAAAACCTTTTAAAAGCTGAGAATGACTTTTAGAATGCTTGAAAAGAATTTGCCCACAACAAAAAAAAAAGAGGAGAGGTATTTAAAAGCTGACCCAAAACATTATAAGGTGTTGTGCCTCAAATGGAGCATTTTAAATTTTGAAATGAAATTTTTTCCTTCTGACCATGAGGAAATTGCGAGACTTGGAAAAATACCTGATTATAACCCCATAAGAAATAAGGTATTCATTTCCTAACGCACACTGTCATATGGAAACTAGTGAGAGAGAACACGATAAGCTTTAAATTATATGATAAGCTACTAAATTACCTCGTCATCAATGATTGCATAATAACTCTGATGAAGAAATAAAAGATAAAAGAAAAGAAGAATAACGGTTATAAGGAAGAACATCTATTTACTATTACATCTAAAGAGGAAAATCTTTCAATCCCACCCTTCCTAAATGGTGCATGATGAAATGACATGTGACATTTTGTCTTCAAAAGATGTTCTTTAGTTGAGCCTCAGTTCAGTGGTTGTAAATCTCTGAATGAAGTAGAAGCGTCAAGCTGTCAAAAAGG
Organism: Enteromius trimaculatus; assembly: GCA_032361065.1. Classification (NCBI taxonomy): domain Eukaryota; kingdom Metazoa; phylum Chordata; class Actinopteri; order Cypriniformes; family Cyprinidae; genus Enteromius; species Enteromius trimaculatus. The sequence continues at coordinate 11,256,404 of JAUMHP010000057.1, forward strand.
TCAAAGAGTTGTGAAATTTCTCTAAACACAAAAGTGTTTACTTACAAGTGTTTCAACATTTAACCTCTCAAATGTCAGCAACTGCGATTTAGTCACAGAATGTTCTTAAGTAGCAAGTTTTCCGTTCAAAACTTAAATCAGAATCGTTTCTTTTAGTGGTTGTATCTAAATTGATATTACAAAATAAATAATCAAACAATTGTTACTTTATTTGCCCAATTGTTTATCTCCTGCTCACTTCTATTCTAGAGAAAAAGTGTTGTCTGAACATTATGGTAAATATCTTCTTTTGTGTTCCACAGAAAAAAAATCATGCCGGTTTAAAGCAATGTAAGGGTGAGTAAATGATGATATAAAGTGATGGTGTTAATGACACCTGTGTATACAACATCATTCAGTGTCAATATGAATCATCTTCAGTTTTGTGATGATGCGTCCATGATACACATAGAACATACAGTTTTGTGTTTTGTCTTTAAATATCCATCATTCAACTGAATAATGAACAGTCACTCTACAAATAAGTTCAAAGTGAGGTATCCATTGTTTGTGGAAATGCTTTCTTGACTTGTTTTGTTCATGTTTGTGGGAAGTGCCGAAAAGGGTTTGGTTTTTAAAGTGGATCACCTAACTCTACCCCATGTTCACTTGATACACTGTAATACACATACTGATACCAGGACAAAACCTCCAGTGTGAGGAAAGATAAGCTGAAGTTGGCTGTTCTAAAAGTTTCTCAAGAAAAACAAAGAAAACAAAACAAAGAAAAATTTGTTATTCCCTTCTCTTAATTGACCATTTGTAAACTGTGAGTTAAGACTATGAATGTTGCAGTGTTTTCCATTTTTTTTTACAAAATACAATAGTCTCTGTTCACTCATTCCTTCCTCTATTTTTATTTCCTTCTAAAAGCAGGGAGTTAAAGGGACATGCATCACAATTTGCGTTATAGGATTTTCCTGTTCAGCGATATGTAATTAACAAGATTCGTCAACAATACATTTTCGCCCACACATGAACAAACAAAAGGTCTGTTATCAAAGCTATGATGTAAACCAAAAACTTTGATTGCTGTGTGTTAAACAGATTTTACTTATATAAAATCTTAGTTTTTACCACATGATTTTACCCTTAACTGTTTTACGATCATTGCAATGCAGGCCTTAAATGGATAGTTCCCCCAATAATTAAAATTGCATTTTATTTAAAAGTCTGGATGGCGCAACAGAGAGGTTTGCAGAGCCAGTGGTGGTTTTGTAGGCAAACATCAATGCATTGAATTTTATGCGAGCAGCTATTGGTAGCTAATGCAAATGAATATTCAGAGATGTGACATGTATTCTTTTTGGCTCATTAAAAAATTAATCTAGTTGCTGCATTTTGGATTAATTGTGTAGGTTTAATAGAACTGCCTGGAAGACCTGCCAAGAGAGCACAAGGAGTTGTGAAACACGATCTGAAAGAAAGGGCCTGATCTTCTTGATGTTGTATAAAGCAAATCTACAGGGTAATTATCAATCATAAATCCAATGTTTCTGGTTTGAAGTATTGTGTTGTTTGTTGTATTGTGTAATTGTGTTGAAATAATGGGTTTGCTGGAACCACAAGCAGATTTTTCTTGGCAAGTTTGAGTTAAAGATGATTGTCCTTGATCCAGCAAGAAATGTCTGCTAGACAAGCCAAGATGTGAGCAGCCATCATTGGATAATCAGGATGGAATGAGAGATAGAGTTGAGTGTCATCAGCATAGCAGCAAAAGCCATGTTTCTGAATGACAGAGCCTAGTGATGCCATGTAGATAGAGAAGAGAAGTGGAAGAACCAAGAAGTGAGCCCTGAGCCAATCCACTAGTTAACTGTTTTGACTTGGACACCTCACTTCTAAAAGATACCTTGAAGGACCTATCTGAGAGGTATGACTCAAAACACAGTGCAGTTCCTGAAATGCCCTTTGAGAACAGGGCTGACAGGAGGACCTGGAGGTTACCAGTGTCAAAAGTAGTGGACGGATCAAGATTTGGAATCCGCTCTTACCAGGGCTTCAACAACTGAAAGCAAGGCAGTCTCAGTTGAATGTCTACTTCTGGAGGAGGTTGTTATCTCTGAGAAAGGCAAAGACTTGGTTGAACACTGCTTGTTCGTTGGCCTTGGGATCCTCCTTATGCAAGACAATGCTAGACTTCATGTGGTCTGTTTTGTCCTTGTCGCACACCCAGACTTTTAAACTTCAAGTATGAAAATACAGTTTAAAAATATATATGACTTATCTGGTAACTTTTAATGTACCTGAATTAAGCACGAGCAAAATACTTTAAATTCATTATAGTATTTAATGTGAGACCACTCGCAATATTACTTTTTATACAAAATATAGCTGTCGCACAGTATTGGTGTCATTTCCACCACAACACAGTAATTTCCTTTTTTTTTTAAAGTTTGTGTTAAAGACTATTTAGATGGTTTCTGTGGAAATGTTCAGTGACTTTAGAGCACATGTTGGACATGGAGTGAAATGCAAATTTTCATCAACAAAAAACTAATAAAAATCAAGCTAAATATTGCTTGATCAGTAAATAAATGTATTATATGTTATTTCCAAACATGCTGTATCTTTAAGGTCGTTTTTGTTAAGTTAAATAAAATTATTTTGCATACATGAAATGATAAATATTAATTCAAAGCTAATCAGTGAAGCTGTCTTCCATTTTTTCACAAAAAAATACATAAATGTAATTTCCACCACACTTCCCTCTGTGATGGAAAAGACAGCATGCGGTGGAAATTACATTTATGGTTACAAAGTACAATTTATATGGATATTATTTTTATTTTTAAATTATATTACTTTTATATTAACATAAAGATGCCACCTAAGATAACAAAATAAAGGTCACAGGCCTTTAGGGACAAAATAAAAGCTGACCCTTTAATATATGAAGAAAGACTTAAAGAGACAGGGAGAGATACCTAAGATAAAGGAGTAGTATGATGGAGATATTTATCCTGGCATCATACAGGATACTGATGTCTACAGTGACACTCTGGTTAAAACCATGAGCCGTGTTGGAATCAGTAGTTTTTTGTGTCTGTGGTTTTGTTTGTTAGTTTTTTGGCTTCTAAGGGATGACACATTTTTTGCCTTGCCATGAGTTGTGTCAGTTATTTACAGTATGCACTGTAACCGCTCATCTGTGAGACATCAGTTTTATACATCAAACTCAGCACTACACTAAAAACAGGTGTTTTTATGTTTAATGACTTTGTGAATCGAATTTAATGAGAGTTATAAGTTTAAAGTGTTACTCCACCCAAAAAGCTTTGTTCGTCTTCAGAACACAATTTAAGATATTTTTGATGAAAACCGGGAGGCTTCAGACTGTGCCACTGACTGCCAAACAATTACACTGTCAAGGTAGGTGATTCATGACAATATGTCATTTTTGGATTGTGTAACACTTTAAGACCTTTTCTAATAAATATTTCTACTGTTTCTCTACATATATGTTAATGCATTGTCTATTCCACCACTTCCATGCTAATTCTTGTTTTTTTAATAGAAAAGTTCTCATCACACATTAAAAAACGTATCCACAATTTATGAGATCATGCTCTACTTAATATAAAAATTAAAGTTATTTATTTTTCTAATAAGCTAATAAGAGTGTGACGGGTGTACCGTTCAGCATTTGGTCCATAGGGCAGTTAATTTATCTCATGTATAATTATTGAACATTGTGGAAAAATTGGTAAAAATAGTTTAAAAAAAATATCTTGGACAATTCTTAAGTGGCAGAAGTTTATATTTTTAAATGACAGCTGTATATTGAGAAGTGGTGGAAATGACATTTGTTCATTACAGTTTGGAATTTTTTTATATTAAATATTAACAATTTCTCTTGCAATCTTAGTTTGTACTAAGAGAAATTACAGAAATTAAAACTAAACAAATTATTTAAACTTATGAGACTGTGTTATGTAACCTTTGAACAAGTTTTTTTTCCAACTTCACAAGGCTAAAAGTGTACCTAGTTAAAGAAACAACCATATATAAACGAGCTGAAATGTTTTGAAATCACTAGTACCCTACCTGACCCAAAAAAAATCCAGTCTTTTCACTCAATTTGAGTCTTGTTAAAGATTTAAATCCCTGCCGCCACGATGCACGTCTGTCGGACACTGATTATGAAAATTAAACTAAATTTTGCTCTTTAGGGATGGATATATTAACTTATTGGGAGAAAACCAGTAGTTTTATGTGAAATCAGACATTGGGCACCCCATATAGCCAAATGGTATGATCATAACACCCTTCAAATATTCAACTGTGAGATTGGGAATCAAATCATGCTCCAATGATTCAACTATTTGAGGACACCCCTAATATATATATATATCAGGGTTGGGGCCATTCATGAATTGAATTTAGAATGAATGGTAAATTCCAATTCACTTCCTGGAATGGAATTGGAACTGCATGCAGCTGACAGGAAATGGAATTGGAATTGAATTGGAATTATAGGAAGTGGAATTCAATTCAGGAAGAATTCCACTGAATTCTGTTTATCGCTTCTTTGAATTGGAATTGTTGAGTTCATTCCTGAATTGACCCCAACCCTGATATATATATATATATATAAAAACAATTACTATTTTATTATCTATTATTTTATTAATGGATATTATATGACTCTTTTAACAATCCACATGATTGTCACACACCTTTCTTGCCTTTTTGCATATATTACAAAAGAGAGTAGAGATTTGACATGAAAGCTAATGAAGAAAGAGGAGGAATGGGTTTAAAAGCCGGACTAAGACCTGGGTTTCCCATCCATTCCATTTCACAACTCTCTTTGCCTACGTCAACAAATGTTTTCTTGACGTTTTATGAATTTTGCCAGAGAATGGGAAGGTACTCAAAATATTATTCAGTACAATCATGACCCTAACTGATATGTGGTTTTGTTCCATGGCTCAACTAACCTGAACCAGCCTCCAGGACTCAGCTATGATGGCATACTGAACACGGTTCAGTGCGAAACCATCGATTTCCTTCCTGAGTCGCACAGGTGCCTGCCCCACATCCGTCATCAGTGAGTAAGCAACATCCATTACAGCAGACAGTGTTTCGGGGTGTGGCACCAGCTCCACCAGACGTACATAGTAGGGCGGGTTCACCTGTGAGGTTCAAAACAAGAAGGCCATAACACCCGTTTATCTGCCCCTAAACACAGATAAAGCCCTATACCAATGTGTTTACTAGAGCTAGAGATAATGGCCTTGCATTCAACTTCTTTCCCACTGTGAAGGTTTCCCTGTCTAAATGTCTGACCACAAATGCTTGGCATTCATGATTAATTATTCACTTAATGCAGGTGAAGGTGAACTATTTGCCTTGACAGATCAGAGTGGAATTTCCATTAAGCATGGAAGGATTCAAAGTCCAGTAAAGGCCTTTTGGCCTAAAGCACTTATCTTCATTCTTCACTACAGGCTGCTAAATCAAGACTGACAAGAAAAACCTGTCTGTTTAAATAACGCTACAATTAAATAAACATAAACAGTAGCATTAAAACTAAACATTAGTGCTGTAAGTACATTTGAATATAACAACTGCAGTAATCACAAAACAATTAAAGTATATGCATATCATACTGGTAATCTTTTTATTTATATATATATATAAAATTTTCATTATTTATATACTATTTGCATCATAATTTCAAAGGCCTAAAAATTAGAGTTGAGTCTTACCTTTTCAATCTCACCACCACAGTGTATATGTTATTTAATCTATCATAGACAGTAATCATGACTAACCGGATGAGAAATTATGCACCGAGTACGGTTCTGGACACGAGAGAACACGTTGCTTGGCATCAGACAGGAAGTGGAGCTGCTGAGAATCACGCTTTCTGTGACAAGATTCTCTACCTCATGGAAGATAGTCTGCTTTGTTTCCAGGTCTTCAAACACACACTCCTATTCACAGAAAACACAGAGGACAAGAGCAGATAATGGTCAACAATATAAGGACTGTAGGAAATGTACTATAATTGAAGCTGTAGAATCAACTTTTCCATTAGAGCACACAAAAGGAAGAAAACACAAGCGAGGGGGGAAAGAAATGGGCTAAAACAAACATACGAAACGATTGGAGAATATCCAGTTACGACATTTTAAAATCACAAGGTCTTTTTTTTTTTTTTTTTTTAAATGGAACATAAACATTAACCAGTGATTTACAGATCTATAAACTATACACTAAATATGAATGAATTTGTGAATTTTCACTTCATGTTGACTTTAAGATTGTGAATATTTTAGAAAAACAATAGGCAACAATTCACAAGCATACAAGCAGCTACAATAAATAGGTTAATACAATAAACATTACCAATACAGAAATGTGGAAATACAGAAGTATCAGCACATAACAGGACTATATTCAAAATATTGACGTCATCACTGGGAAAAACAGAAACCATCAGCTGTCAGTGAATGTACAGTAGTATACAGGTAAACTGCATTATCAGATACATTACGTAATTTTCTTACCAAAAAAGGCCTTTCGAATAGCAAACAGAGGTTTGGCTTCCTAGTGTTCAATACATTTTAATAATTAAGCACACAATTCCAATAGTTAATCACATTAACTCATGGAATGTTCAAACAGCATGAGATGTAAAAGCACAGACGTCTTCTGGTTTCAATGTGAAATAATGCATTTGGTATCATCTTTAATGAACACTCTTTTCTTCTCTTCACAAGAAATATGTGTTGCTTTCTTTCCACTCATATTATGGAGACGCCTAGTCAAATTTTTGGAGCAACAGGAAGACATCTGCATTTGAGAGGGAAACGTACCTGGACAAAGAATGCTCCCTCCAGGGCCTGCTGCAGGTCATCATGACTGCTGAGTAAACTCAACTGCTCTGCAGCCGTGAGATTTCCTCTCAGCATTTTGGCTTGCTGAAGCTCCTCAATCTGTTTCCTGCTCACACACGAAAACACACATAATTTATCTTAAATTCAACACAATGTCTACAAAAGGATTTTGTAAGTTTTCATCGCGGTTTATGACTAACAAAACATCTGTTTAATTTTGTTTATAAAAAAAACGTTTTACTGAAGCAACTTTACTGAATTTGTTAATATAGGAAAAAGGATTGTTGATCATTTTTCAAGTAAAATTAGTTTTTCTAATTCAATGTGTTTTTTTGTAACAGTTTGTGAAATTTACTACCAATTTCTGAGAGAAATGTCTCTACACATCTTTTACAGTGTGAATTCATATCTAGGAAAGAGAAAGCCCTACAACTCCATCTGGTGACAGAAGAAGTGAATCATTGAAGAGGGTTATTCACACAACATAAACAGGATATAGACAGAGAGTACTAATATGTAAAAATGTATACTTTTTTGATTGCATGTTATGCCCTTTTCTATTGATCTCCTCGGATCATTGCTTTATGTAATATTGCGTTAGAAAAATGGGTCACAAACCTGTTCTGACAAAAGTTGAGCAGTGATGCTAAAGGTGGAGAATTTGACTGAGGGGTCAACAGGTCATTTTTCTTTAATGTTTACAACTGACCTGATCTCTGTGATGGCCCCTGATGCTTGTCCTGGTTTGTTGTCATAGATTTTGACCATGTATCCTCCACTCAAAAACACCATGGCCCAGGAGCGGCCGATCAGCCCACTTTATTATGCCACATACAAGCAATTAGGAAAAAGAGACAGCACGGTAAATACATCAAAAATTCAGATCAAAACGGTTTACATTAGTGAATATCAATGCATTATCTACATACCAAAATGAGGAACATGTTTGAGACTACTTAAACGGGAACTTTAATTTTGCATGACAAATAAAAATATGACTTTGATGACCATGCATGAACAGAGCCCTGTAAAATACAATAATAACCTTATTCGTACAAGCTAAACCTCAATATGCCAAATAAGCGCACATGAGTCACGTGCCCATTTCATTTGGTCATAAATCAGTGCACTGTTAATTTTTCACATGCACTTTTCTGATATTGAGTAATACACATATTCAAAGAGTACAAAGACCACTCGGATATTCTTTTAGACAATCTCAGGAACACGTCTGCCAAAACTGACAGACTGAATTTAACAAAGTAACTCTCACCTCCCGACAACAGTAATAATCTTCCCTTTTAATGAACTCATCGCAAACCCCTTTACAAATGTCAAAACTCAGTCAGCTACTTCACAGGAGAAGCAACATCACCAGCTTCAGCTTGTCATGTGCACGAGAGAGAGGCGGAGCTACGGCGTCTCACGCGCGCCTAAATACATCAGGACTTTTACAGAAGGATAATTCCTTGGATTGCAACTCAGAAGGCGTTCGTACTTACATTCAGAAATGAAATGTTAAAATAGACAGACAATAGTCCAGCAATCATAGATAATCAATGAAAAAACAAATAACAAATAAGCGAAGTAGCCAGTGTGTGTAGTCTACGGTAAGCCCTCTCTGTATCCTAGCAACCGACGTGTTGACTAGCGTAGTTAACGTTAGCTGCTGCTGATGGGCTAACTTTACATACACGGTTTTTATGGATATTTCAATTCAATACGGCTATTAATTTGCAGTCGTCAGTAGACAAACTACTATATTAACCAGGTGAGAAAGCTATCAACATTTTCGAACTAGTTAGAATTTATACGAGATACGTGCTATGGTCGCTAGCCAATGTAAAAGAAATTGTGTTTTCAGGCGTTTTTTTTTATTAAAGTAACGTTAACTCGTATATTTATTTAAAGCAATGCCTAGAAGTTGTAAGAGTTGATTTTCTGTCTTGTTTTATAAACGTTCCCACTGTTTTGGATAAAGATCAAAACTTCTACACTCTGTAATTATCATTTATATTGGACAAATGTAGTATTAACGTCAAAACACTTTCATGTTATTTCAGATGGAGAACGTGCATCTTGTCCCAGAGGAAGAGGAGGATGATTTGTATACTGGCTACAATGATTACAATCCGACTTTTGACTCAGAGGTGCACAAATACTTGCACCTTAGACATGCATTTATTGACTGTCATAATTAGTTTTTATGCATATTGTTTTCCCTGTTCTTGCAGGACCTTCACAACGATGTGGGCTTTCAGCAGGCAGTCAGGACTAGTCATGGCAGAAGACCACCAGTCAGTTATAATGCATCTGCTAATTAATCTAGAACATCAAGCACACCAGTAATAATAGACAATCATATTTTGTTTTACTTCAATATTTTTAGATGACTGCAAAATATCCTGGCACTGCTATTGGAGGACGCCCGATTGGAACAGCTTATGGGGCAAGTAAAGCATATGGATTTACACCACTACATTTCTGACTGAGAATTCAATAGCTGATGTTAGAATGATAGCAGAATGTTAGCATGTACAATGTCTTATAATCAGGAAGACAGCTGCCAGGGCAGGAAAGGTGAAGGTCTCCAAGAGGTGAGAGATTATACAGTCAGAATTAGGATGGCCACCATCAGCTAACAAGATAACAAGCACATTTCTTGTTGACTGTATTAGAATCATTTTATGTTTTAATGAGGGATTGTGAAGTTGTTTTTCAGATGTTGATAGTAATTTGATGCTGTTTGGTTTCCTTCTTGTCTTTATATTTCTGATGTTAATATCTAGTCCCGGATGCCTGTTGGCACAGCTATGGGAAGGCCAATGACTGGAGCTGTTCAGGTGGGACAAGTCTTGTTAATGTGTCCTTTGTCATATGCAATGAAATTGTATTAATCCTCTATGTCTTTGTGTGTTGTACAGGACGGTGCGGCGCGTCCCATGACAGCAGTGCGAGCAGCAGGATATTCTTCATCTATAGCTAGAGGTGCTTTTATCCCTGAAACCAACTGGCGCATGTGCCGTTCGGACACATTTAACTTGAAATATACTTAACTGTCCCATAATGATATTTGATTCATATATTTTAACTCTTGAGTTGGTGGGTAATTCGCTTCATTTTAACTGATTAAATTTCCAGGCTCAGTGTTTGATCCCCTGGGGCAATCAAAAGGACCAGCCCCTCCATTAGAGACAAAGAATGAAGACACGTATGCATCACTCTGTTTCGTAGTGCTTGAGAAGCTACTCACAACTAAATTTTGTTTCCTAGATCCCAAGTTATGTGTTTAGTTTTATTTAAAAATGGACAACTAATTGATCTAATTGTTTTCTTCTTCAGTCCAGAGGAGAAGATAAAGATCCTCGAAAAGAAGGTGAATGATTTGATAGAGGAGAGCTGTCTTGCTCATGCTCGTGGGGATCTTCAGCTGGTAGGTACAGCTTTATAACTGCTATAAAAATTATTTAAAATAATTTGGATGATGAATTGGCTATTCAACAGTCTTTAGAAAAAGCTAAGGAGGCTGGGCGGAAGGAAAGGGCTTTGGTGAGACAGAGAGAACAAACAGGCACAGCAGACCACATCAATCTGGATCTGACCTACTCTGTAAGTGCATTGCTCCATATAAAATTCATGTCTTTGACTGAAAACTGAAAATTCACTTGACTCTTTTATTCTTTGTTCAGGTGCTGTTTAATCTAGCAAACCAATATGCCAATAATGACATGTACACTGAGGCCTTAAACACTTACCAAGTGATTGTGAAGAATAAAATGTTCAATAATGCCGGTGAGCGAATTTCAAATGTGTTTTAAAATATCTCAGATTCACTTCTTTTTGGTATAACCGTGTTTCTAACATCAGGGTTTGTGTAACTGCTTACCTTACATAGGACGACTGAAAGTGAACATGGCAAATATCTATTTCAAGCAAAAGAACTACACAAAAGCAATCAAATTTTACCGCATGGCTTTGGATCAGATCTCAAATGCCCACAATGCAATGAGGTCAGTACTTGTAGTTGCATCCGTTGTGTGACCTGCATAACTGTTTGCACCATTCAGTTTACGCAGGTCTTTGGCAATTTGATTTTCAACTCATAAAGTTCTTATTATTTAGGATCAAGATCATGCAGAACATTGGAGTTGTGTTCATACATATGGGCCAGTACTCAGATGCCATCACATCCTTTGAGTACATTATGAGCGAGAGCCCCAGCATAAAGACGGGCTTCAACCTCATCCTGTGTTACTATGCTATCGGAGACCGGGAGAGGATGAAGAAAGCTTTTCAGAAACTAATTTGTGTGCCCCTTGGTATTGATGATGATGACAAGTATATTCCTCCAAATGTAAGTGCATAGTTTTAATCCTTGTTAGTCATAGATATAAAACTGAATTATGTTTTTTTCATGGATTTTACTTTTTCATTTTAGGATGACCCTCATGCAAACATGGTGATTGAGGCTATAAAGAATGATAAGCTTCACCAAATGGAAAGGGAGAGGTATTTTAATGTATTAAATGTTCTGTTGGATCTACTGTATAATTCTTAATCTTTGCATTTATTATTCTCTGATTTTTTTTCTTTATTTTTGTTTTGGTTTTCTTTGAAAAAAAGGAAAGCATTAGCAGAAAAATACATTATGACCTCAGCCAAGCTTATTGCTCCAGCTATTGAGTTGTCATTTGCAGCTGGGTTTGACTGGTGAGTTATTTATACTACTTTTCAGAAGTTTAGGGTCAGTAAATATTTTTTATTTTTCCAAAAAAAAAAAAAAAAAAGTATTCAGCAAGGATGCATTAAATTGGTCAAAAGTGGAAGTAAAGACAAAATGCTGCAAAATATTTATGTTAAAATAAATGCTTTTCTTTTTTATTTTTCAACAGAGAATTGTGCTGCAGAAACTGTTAGTGTATTGTTATTATATAGAAACTGTATTGATGACCATATTAAATGTTTCTTAAGCAGCAAGGTAGCAAATTTAAAAAGATTTCTGAAGAATTGCTGGGCGAATATTTAGCTTTTCCAACTTAGGAATAGCCTAAATTACATTTTTAAAGGTGGAAAATAGAAAAAAGTTATTTTATATATTTGTTTAAAATAAAATAAAAAACTTTAAGTGGTTCCACAAGAGGAGCTAAAGTGCAAGACTTGTCTGTGCCATTCCATTAACTATATTTATGTATTATTTGTTTTCAATAATTATAGTTAATTATTATTAGATAAGACTATTTCTAATAGACTAAAGTAAAACATCCATAGAGTTTGCTCTAAAGCTTTTTTATGTTACTTTTTCAGGTGTGTGGACATGGTGAAGGGGTCACAATACGTGGAGCTTGCAAATGACTTGGAGATCAATAAAGCTATTACATACTTAAGACAGAGGGACTTCAAACAGGTAGATAGGTCCCTGGAGACACACACAAATTATGTTGCATTTGATATATTACCACAAAACAGAGTCATATTTGCTCTATGTCTGTGTGGAACCCTTGTTTCTCTCTTATAACACTTTCCACATTCAATGGTCCATTTTTTTTTTTTTTCTTGCCTGTCCATCTGCATGACTATTGAGGCTGAGGTATGTTTGTGTTGTTGGAGAATGTGTGTGTGTGTGTCTTTCTGCTGTAGGCCTGTGTATATGTGTGCTGACATTGTATTGTGTTGCATTGATAATCTCATTTCATGTAGCAGCAAACGTACTGTGATGTCTTTAGGTTTTATTCAAAAATATGATAGTGAACATATATCTAAATGACCAATTTATCGCTGTAAATATGTCGAATCAATTTTTTTTCCAGGCAGTCGAGACCCTAAAGATGTTTGAGAAGAAGGACAGTCGGGTAAAAAGTGCTGCTGCCACTAATCTGTCTTTTCTTTACTTCTTGGTGAGTACATCACTATAACGCATTGACTGCGAAGAGCTGGTGTTAATGAGGTTTTCACAGACATGCTCTTGTTTTGTTGCTTCCATCTGTCTGCGACTTCTCTAGGAAAAGGATTTTGACCAGGCTGACCGCTATGCTGAGCTGGCCATGAGCGCCGACCGCTACAACCCTGCTGCCCTAGTGAACAAAGGCAACACAGAGTTTGTGAAGGAGGACTGTGAGAAAGCAGCAGAGTTTTATAAGGAGGCTCTTCGCAATGACTCATCCTGCACTGAAGCTCTCTATAACTTAGGTCTGCTATCACAAACTTGACATCCTAACTTTACATTGTTTACCAAGACTATGTATTAATAATGTAAAGCCATTTAAAGCAGAAATCTCGGTATCCTCTTGCAGGTTTGACATATAAGAGGCTGGGTAGACTGGAGGAAGCCCTGGACTGCTTTCTCAAACTGCACGCTATCCTCCGAAACAGTTCTCAGGTCATGTACCAGCTGGCTAATTTGTATCCTTCCTTAAAATGTCAGTAATCGAAATTTTGATTGAATTAAACTCTGCTCTGTGATGGTTTTCGTAATTTCAGTTTCAGAGAAATAGAATGGAGACAGTAAGCATGGTAGGTTAAAGTTCATTTTCTTGGTAAGAGACGTATTCCTTAAGCAACTTTAGATATGAGATGTTGGAAGACCCTCATCAGGCCATTGAATGGCTGATGCAACTCACCAGTGTGACCCCAACAGATGCCCAGGTGCTGGCCAAACTGGGAGACCTTTATGATAATGAAGGAGACAAGTCGCAGGCCTTCCAGTACTATTATGAGGTTAAAAAAAACTATTTCAGTTGAATTTTTAGTGTATATTTTTGGGTATTCAAGTTACTCAAGGAATGAGAATTGAGTTAGCATTTAAAATAACAAATGTGTTGTTTTTTCAGTCATACAGGTATTTTCCCTCAAACATTAGTGTCATTGAATGGTTGGGAGCATATTACATTGACACCCAGTTCTGTGAAAAAGCTATTCAGTTCTTCGAGAGAGCTACCCTCATTCAGTAAGTTACTTGATATTATATGAATTTATCATGGATATTCTGTTTGTATGTGGAGATGCTTTTGAATAATCTTTCATGAATTTCAGACCAACACAGGTGAAATGGCAGCTGATGGTGGCTAGCTGTTACAGGAGAAGTGGTATGAACTTGATAGTAATAATAATTTGAACCAAAAGCTGTCATATCATGTCATCTCAAAATCATGGTTTATATATTTTTTTTATTTGTCTACAGGGAATTATCAAAAGGCACTTGAGACCTACAAGGACATTCATCGGAAATTTCCTGAAAATGTTGAATGTAATTTGTTCAGCAGTTATTTTCAGTTTTTGCATTAACCCATTTTTCTCAGCCTCATGCTGTTTTCTGTTGGTCAGGTCTACGCTTCCTGGTCAGGCTGTGCACAGATATGGGACTAAAAGAGGTGCAGGATTATGCCACCAAACTCAAGAAAGTTGAGAAAATGAAGGAGATCAGAGAGCAGGTACCCTTTTTCTCTCATGCTGTTTATATGCTGGCCTCTCTTGCTTCAGAATAGACTGGGTCTTTATTGTCTTTGTTCAAAGGAATGATGAAAAAGCATTTAGCAGCTCTTCAGCTGGGCTTCTTCTTCTCCTGTTCCTTTAGCCAGGAGACCTATTGTTAATTATTGAGGAACATGTTTATTGGTCTGTATATGAAATATCTGAGAGCTGCAAGATATTTGACAGCATGCTGTTATTAACACACACAGAGAGTGAGATCTGGGAGGGACAGCAGTGCTCGAGGCCGCAGGGAAGGCAGCGCTGGCAGTGGTGAGTGGACTGTTTTAACTTAACCTCATCAATCAACCTTCAAAATGAAATGCTAGTCTCAACAATGACTGAATACATGCTTCTACTTTACTTTTTCCATCGACCTCAATCTGTAAACTGCCACTGTTGGTAAACAGGAAATACTTCAAACCTTACACACACTCTCCCTAAGAAACCCAGTGGTATGACTTTAATTTCCCTTATATAGTGCATCCAGGTGGACAATATTAGTGGAGACTGCTGGCTCTGTGATGTGATATAAAAAGAGAGTGCATGTGTCTTAGACACCTGTTCCCTAAATCACAATATTCCCTTTAGACCTTTGGTTTATGATTTGTTTTTCAATTTATAGTGTAGTAATAATATTATTTTATTTTATTAAATATATTACTGTTTTCGTTCTTGATTTCTTATCTGGGACATCAGATGTGGATCTCTTGTCAGGTGATGTCCAGTTATCAGCTTCAGCCAGTGCTGGGTTCAAAGGTCATGCAACACATTCATTTTCAAATGAGTGACTGTTATCAGCCTTTTTCCTCCTCTAACTGCTCTCTTCTTCCAACACTTTCTTTTCACATCTCCAAACACTTTAGGAAGTGGCTTAAACCCCATGAAGCCCAGTGGTATGATCATTCCCTGCCTCGCTAGAATAGAGCAGAAATAAGAGGAATCTACTTTAAAGGAGAAGTTCACTTTTAAAAAAACTTTTGCTGATATATTACTCACCCCCATGTCATCCAAGATGTCCATGTCTTTCTTTCTTCAGTCGAAAAGA
>JAUMHP010000057.1:11278094-11289627 GCA_032361065.1 Enteromius trimaculatus
TTGGTTGAACTGGATCATCATAGGTCAGCAGCAAAGATATAAGTTAATAAAACGAGATTAGATACATTTGTGTGATTATTGCAGGTTTGCATCATATTCTGAGTTTATTTGAATTCATTCTGATGAATACTAAATCTGTTTTTTGAGAGTGAGATGAATAATGCACATTTAGTCTAGAACTACACTGTATTCACACAGCGTGCTCAATGCTCTGTATTTCGGATTTCTTCCTACATGAGTCAGGAGACTTGTCAGTCAAAAAATAAAAAAAATTAACTGGCTTACTTTTTTGAAAAAGTAACTCTTATATTACTATATTATATTAAATGTTAAAATATTATATTATTCTAAAATTTAAAAAGTAATGCGTTGCTTTACTAGTTACTTGTAATAAATAATATTAGTACGTAACTTGTAATGTGTTACCCCCAACACTGCTGCTGAGTAAGACTGATTTATTTTAAACTCATGGAAAAACACTTAATATTAATTGGTAATGTATGCATACAGACGTTTTAAAATGTTTTTCATTGAGTAATCTAAATCAAAGCACACTTGGTGACTAGTCTCACTTTGGCTAAATTTGGTGTTTTGAATCGAAAGAATTGGGGGGTCAAATTAAACAATTTCAAAAACAAGATCAATAAGATCAATAGTATTTTTATCACTCAGTGAGATATTAAATCAGTTACATGTAAATGTTAATTACACAAAAGTTTTTTTAGGTGTTTTAATGAATGTTTTCGCTCACAGCACAGTAAGTTGTCGCCTCCTATTGGTGTATTGAGAAACTGCGGCAAGGGCCATTAAGCGAATCGACAGTGGTAAACACACATCACTACTACTGACCACTTTTTCTACACAAGCCAAAACGATTTCGCACATTTAAAATCTCCCCAAAGGCGCTTGAGACCAACCTCCCATGTTCTCCAGCCTGCTGCATTACTTCCTCTGCTAACCGGACAGCCGTGTCTTCACTGTACCAGAACTGACTCATGCGCTGATCACACAAACACACGAGCTGGTTACTGATCTCGGATATTTATACACGCTACTTGTTGTATATAACAAAAATTCAATATAACAATCAACAAATCAATGCACTTCTAATGCATGCAACTGTACCCAATCTTCCTCTACAGCACCAACGGAGAACTTCTCGGTCTTGATGGAGTTTTGTTCCTGTCCTGTTCTTCCGCTCTCGGCGTAAAACTCCTGCAGAGCTGCGAGAGTCGCCGCGGAGAGCTCAGGCACATCATCGTCGCTGTCACTCATGATAACAGAGCCTTCATTATAAATCAACACGGGAAGGAGTAATGTTAAACATCCAGCATTATAACGCTCGTTCAAACATGATGCTAACGGTCGCAAAACAACTTATGTTTTTAACCAGCCTTACCCCATCCACTGAACGATGCCGTTGCAGTGTGCACTTAGCCACTGACTTACAACAGAGCAGAACCGCTTCACACGTGTTTGCGGTACGGTGGCCGAGCGCTGTCGCACCAAATCAAACGCGAACATGCGCGTATATTTCCAGACCACATATTTCATTCAAACAAGACAACTTATTGAAAAATATAGACCAAGACAGACAACTCACTTTTTATAGCAAGTTTATATACAATTTACAGATCATTTCAGACATTCCAAAATAACAATTAGTGCTTTGAACAATGGAAATAAAGTCAATGGAAATCAAATGCCCTGAAGAAAACAGCTGACGTCCCTCGATTGTAATTTTTGGTATTTTATTGCTACAGCAACGTCGACTGTCCCACAGTTCCGAGTTTGTGTGCGTGCGCTAGTGTAAGTGGAACACTGTTGAAGTTGATTCTGAAAAACAAGACCTTATTATTTGAGAAAAATGTCCATCATAATTTAACAGACCTGCATTTTTGTTGAGAACGCTTTCAGTCACACTGCTGCGATCAGGGCTAAATGACAATGGCAAAGAGTAAAACTACAATCATTCATATCATTTAGAAAGAAAAATTCAAACTAGCCCCTTGTCCTCCTGGTGATGTTGTATGACAATAAAAAAACGATCAGAAAGTTCCATCAACCATAATCTTATAAAAACCTTTCAGTCCTTTTAAACGCTTTCATTTTTTGTCTTTTTTGAAAATATATACAACCTTAAACACAAAAGTGATTTGGTTTTCCAAAAGGGCCTTTCTGCAATTAGAGTTTCATTGGGAAAGGCTTTTTCGTTATCAAGGCAACAACAGCTCACAATCCTAGTCACCGTGATAGCAGTACGACACGGCGCTCTTTGTCGCTGAGGGCACAGCTGGATCCGAGCTGTTAGAAACCACATACAAAGGCACTCGAGGAGAAGTGTCTGCAAAAGACTTGTGTGTTTGTGTCTAAAAGGGGAAGGAAAAGGTCAGTTTTTAGAAAGATCACCCCTCTGCATTTCATAAATGTTCATCCGAGGAGCTCTCAGTGGCAAAGTAAACAACGGTCAGCTCAGACTGAGACGATCACGACCAGCCGTCCCCTCTCGGCCTTCGCCAGCCTCTCTCCTCTCTGGAGGCATGTGTCTGAAGGCCCAGAGGCGTCTCAGCATCTCCATGGTTTGGCATGGTGAAAGGCTTATCTGAGTGGGAGAGGGGAGACTTATTTGAGGAAGTGGCTTATTTGACACACAGAAGCCCCCCCACGTTGGCAACAAACTCCTCCAGGCTCTTCAGAAAGGCCACCTTCTGCTTGCGGTCCATGGTTGGAGGCGTGCTGCTGGCAGTGAGGCTGTTAAACGCGTCCGCCAGCCGCTGGTAGATCACGGCGTCCCTCTGATTGGAGAGCAGCGTCTCCACCAGCTCTGAATACTCCGCCTATGACAAACACCATCACTTATCAAACTCCACATCACAACACTGTGCATTTCGTTCAGTTTAAGGTCATATTGTAAGCATGAAAGTACCTGGTGAAGGCACACTAGTGTATAAAGCGCTTCTCCAGCTGCTACGGTCATCTCTGTGTTGTGCTTCTGGAGCACAAGCATGTCAAACACCAGCTGGGCAGGAATGAAGAGTGACATATGTACATTATTAATGTAACATTGTATACATGTGTATTAATCTCGGAAAATTACATATTACAGTGAAGGTTAGTGACATTAGCACATGACCATTCTGAGAACACTGACATAAGCACATTGCTCTCACTACTGACAAGAAATAATACACATATTTATCAGTCTTTTTAAGCTAGTCCATATCTATTGAAAATGCAATTGCGACACTTAATCTCACAATTCAGACTTTTTTTGTTTCAGTTGCTAATTAACATTTAGGAATTCTACTGTCTCAGAACATCCCAATTTAAAGAAAAAGGACTGATTAAATGATGTTGCCAAATCAGCATATTACAATCATTTTTGAGTCATGACTACTAAATTTCTATGAAAAATATTAAAATAGAAAAAACTACTGTAAATCGTAACAATATTTGCCAATATTACTGTTTTACTGTATTTTTCATTCAATAAATATTGAACCTTTGTGAATGGCAACAGACATCATCTGTTAAAAACCCATAACAGATGGTTTATATATCATGTGACTCACTTTAAGGAAATGTCGTGTGGCAATAAATAGGGGTGTGTCCTTTTCCTGTGTCTTGGCGCACTGCTCAGCCAATGGGGACAGAGCCTCCAGACAGAGCTGGCTGATCTCTGAGCTCATCCTGCAGTGCGCGTTAAGGAAAACACTAGACCATACCCACCATAATTCAACAACAAATCTCGACAAGGAAATCAAACATAATATGCAAGCACAGACTTTAAATAACGCAAGTCTTCTGTTTACACAAAAACAGCAAGGATACGAGGTCATGCCAAGCTCCAGGGAGCACATGAGACTTTTGAAGAGCTCCTCGGGCAGCTGAGGGATCTTCTCGGGGAAAATCTCACAGATGAAGGTGATGAGCTTATAATACTGGTTACACAGAGAAGGGAACTGGGTACAGGAGAAAGAAAGAGTGTTTCAGAACAGAAGCGCATCCTAAACAAGACACAACATATTTAATCAATCTCAAAAGTCAAATTTTACCTTAAGCAAGTCCTGAGACATGAGGGGCAACACGATATTCACCCCATAGAGCACAACATCAGCAGCTGATACGGCTCGCCCAGCACCAGTGCTCTGCTCCTGCCCACGAAACACCTCATCTGCACAAAAAACATGGTCACCCCTCATCCCTCATGTAAACACTCACAAATGATTTGAATCTTCAAAGAATGCTCATACCAGTGTCACTGAAGTCAATGAACTCTTTGGAGAGCAGGTTGGTGAGGAGCTCCATGATGAGCAGAAGGTCCTGGTACTGATCCTCCTCTGCGGCTACATCTAATCTCTTGCGTCCCAGATTGTTCTTGGAGTAAACCTGCAGCAGCGTCAAGCACACCTCGTACAGTTTCATAGACTTGGTCTGTGGAGACAGAGACGTGGTGCGATGAACAACATTCAGGAAGCACACATTCAAAATGTGGGATCACTTCAAAACCAAAGCAAGCGCTAATGTCTCACCTCTCCCAAGTAGCAGATTTGTTTGTGGGCCACTTCCACAAACACCTCTATGATGAGGTTGACCGTTTCTGGTGAGTTTCTGTAGACCTCCATGAGGCCGATGCAGCTAGACAGGAAGTCCATGAGAAAGCTGAAGAGAGATGCCACATTGTCGATCTGCGTTGCTTCTGCGATGCCGCACAGAGCTTCTAAAGTGGCTACGATCTCCTGCTTCACAGCTTCCTCTTGACAGATCTGGGCAAAGTTCTCCTGGTTAATGAGGTTGAGGAAGCGCTGCTGGAGTGGATGCAATACCTGCAGTGCACAGACAGAAAGAGACATAGATTTATAAGGCCATGCTTTACTTTGTGTTCTCATTAGTACAATGGTGTTTTAGTGCAGAGTTAAAGAAAAAAAAAAAGACAAGATTAAAAGGCATACTATTTAAAGAACAAAGTTGAAATGTTTTAATAATAAAGTGAAAATGACAAGAATAAAGGTGAAATGAGGACTAAAGATGAAAACACATTAATGTAAGTCATTGTTTATATTTCGCTGTAAAACTGACATATATGATATATTCTCAAAATATAACTTTAATATTGATATAAATTAATTCCCATAAGTTTGCCTTTATTCTCATAACATTACGGCTTTATTTTTCAAAATATTTATTAACTTTATTGTCGTAGTCTTTCGACTTTATTTTTTAATTAATTATTTAAGTATTTAGGCTATTCTCCAAATATTGTGACTTTTATCTTGCAATCTAAATCTAACCTAAAACACCGTCATACGTTAGCAAACATGTTCGATCTTCCAAATATCTCACTCTCCTCACCTCGGCCCAGTATTGCTGTTTGGTATCAGAATCCATATGAGCAAAGCCTCCCAGGACCAAGGCTTTCATCAGAGTCCGCTGGACTGTGCTGGACAGCATATGTAATGGAGGGCTGCGACTGGCAAACTGCTTGGCCAAGTTCCACCAGTTCTCACACTGCACTACAATATTCGCCCTGAACGTCAGAGGAAACAGTTGAGAAACACAAACGAATAAGCCTCATATCAGAAGAGTACATTTTACTGAAAGGTTAATGGAATAGTTCAATTTACATTGTAGCATTATGCAATCTTAAAGGAACAGTCCACTATTTTGAAATTTTTTTTTTTACTATTTTCAAATCCATTCAGCTGACCTCCAACGGCCAAAGAGATACACAAACTGTGAAGTGTTGGGTGGCGCTCAGGACCAGGGTTGAGAAACGCTGGCATAGATCATTGAATCAGATTAGACCGAGAGAGTTATATAAGAGTTATATAGGCCAAAGAGTTATATTTTTGCTATTTAAAACTTGACTCTTCTGTAGTTACATCGTGTACTAAGACGAAAATGAAAAGTTTTTTTTTTTTCTAGTCCAATATGGCTAGGAACTATACTCTCATTCTGGCATAATAATCAAGGAACTTTGCTGCCTTATGACTGCAGCAGGCTCAATGGCACTATGCAGTTCCTAAAAAAAGTCCCCCGCTTTTTCAGGCTTGCGTACTATCATATCGACCTAGAAAATCACAACTTTTAATTTTCCGTCAGTCTTAGTTTACGATGTAACTACACAGGAGGCAAGTTTTAAATAGAAAAAAATATATAAATATAACTCTTTGGCCATTTTTGAGCAAGATGCTAACGGTCTAATCTGATTCAACCCTGGCCCCGGGCGCCACCCAACACTTCACAGTTTGCGTGTCTCCCTAATCAAACACACCTGATTTAACTCATGAGCTCATTACAAGAACCAGGAACCCCTGAAATGGGTGTGTCAAAGAAAGACATAAAAATGTGCAGTGCAGTAACACTCAACACTCACAAGCTAAGCTGCAGCTAAAAGTGCTACCAGGACATCAGCTGAGTGGATAAGAAAATAGTAATGGTCAACTGTTTAACTCTAGGGGAGATGGAAAATGATTTTATTTTCAAAAATAGTGGAGCGTTCCTTTAATTTGAGAAATCACTTTGTACTGCAATAGAACGACTTCACCAGCAGATGGGGCACTTTGGTGTTCTATTAACTGACATTATATGAAGACATCAGCACAGATCACTGGTTTCCGTGTGCCTGTCAGTGAGCACCTGTCCTGCAGGGTGTTAGGCTCAACACTGATGCCCACATACGCATTACTCCAGCAAGCAAACACAAACCTCTCTCTCTTCTCCACCAGAGTCACCAGCAGCTCAACAGTGTCATTAGCCAGCTCTGGCTCAGAGCTCCACACCGACAGATTATTGATCACTTTCTCCAATAAATATCCAACAATCCACTGCGCTCCCTCCGTGTCCGCTCCAAAAGCTGTGCTGAGAGGCATACTGATCTAAAGGAGAGAAGTAAAAGACAAACACTCCGAATAAGAGTCAGAAGTAATACAGCATCACATAAAAAGGTCTAGGTTCGCTTCCAGGAATCTGTGTGTGATTTCTGAATAAAGTAAAATTAGGAACAAAACGAAGGCTTCATTCAGTCATCATGCCTGCCGTTTGATTGATCTCATTTTGGGCAACTCACTTGGCCGTAGAGTTTCTCGTCCACTAACAGGTATGTCTTGGCCCAGCGTCGAAGAAACCAGACAATGTCTTTGCCCATCTGAGGACTCAGGAGCTCAGTCAGACTCGCTCGTGTAGCCCGAGACTCCACCTCTGAAGTTCTTAGCACTGCCGATAACAACCTGTGACAGAGAAATACAGAGAAATGGAAGTGCAATCTAGCTGCATATATATAAAATAACTTCTTTCCAGCCGAACAATCTGAAATAGAATTTGACAGTCTGTTGTTTACAGGAAAATGAAGTGAGAAGAAAAACAAGGGTGCGAAATGGCAGAGGGAATGGAAGAGAGGTCATGGCGGTTCAGTCTAGATGCACCGAGACTCCACAATGGTCCACGATAACAAACACTATCATTCCTTCACACCTCCACTGGTAAAGAAAGAAGACACAAGAAAGGGATTACAGCAGCTTACTATCCTGGAAGAGCGATATCCCATGCGCCTCGTGGAGTGCAGCACCATTAAATGTTTCACATTGTTTGTAAAGACAAAACCTCACTGACATTTTGGAGCTGTGGGGTCGGTGCCTGTTATTGGGAAACACAATCCCTTGGCCCACTGTCTTTCCAAATCCTCTACAGTCTGCCTGCTTTCCCCCACCCATCACCAACCTACTGTCTCTCCAAATCCTTTGACCTCCACATCGCCCCCATTCACATTCTCCACCCCCCACCCACCCATCATCTCAGCGTCCTTCCAGTGTTTCAATCCTCACCTCTATCCCATTCCACAATTTTGGAATAACACCATCCATTAAGCCCAAATCAGATTACAGGCAGATTTTTGCAGACAATACCACTGGGTCTCAATGAGACGCAACCAGTAACCACATAAACAGCTTCTACATCATTAAAATTACACTATTCATTAAATTCACAGTCTGTATCCCATTCCAATCAGATTAGAATCAGATCAAATATCTGCTTAAAAATGTCAAGGGGACAAAAAAATCCAGTTCAACTACTGCAACCTTCCCCCTTCACATATAATTATAATAACAATAAGATGATAAAGAACAAGAACAACAATAAATGTATTTATTTACTAATATTTAGATTATGATTATGATTATTATTATGAACAGTAATAACGTTAAAAATAAGTTTAAAAATGTAAATAATATTTTTATTTGCTTTATAAAGTAATTCAATGTTTATTTTATTTATCTATTACCGTTTACAAATGCATAATTCATAATACATAATTCCTTAAAATAAATATCTATAAAATAATAATACAATATTAATATTTGTTTATAACATGTACTAACTTTTTTTTTCTTAATTGTATTTATTATAATATAAATTGTGTTAACATATTAGCACTATTATTAGCAGTTTTAGTCTGTGTTATAGGAGTTATATGTACTTGAAAACAAAATTGCTTTGGTTATTTTTTTATTATCGTTTAAACATTAAAAATAATATTATATTTTTATTAGAATTATTATTTGTTAATGTGTATAATAATAACAGATTTACATCAAACCAGCCAACAATAAATAAATAAAAAAATCTGTAGATAAACAAAACTGTAGAGAAACAAAAAAAAATCAATTAACTTGGAAATAGCTTCTGAACACAAGCAGAATTCTAGGGCCCTAGTACTCCCCTCTGACCCTGGGTTCTGAGTGGCACCTGGCCTGGCTCTAATTGAATAATGTATGGGGAGTGGTGCTGCAGCATTGGCTGGCGCCGGGGCTGGGGCCACTTGAGGGCTGCTGTTCGCGTGGCAGGCCTAGCTGGGCGTGTGCCAGGGCATTCCCCGCTGGGCAAAAGAACTGCAGATCAAACAGCCTGTGCTACACCACGCCTGCTCGCTCCAGCAGCAACTCTGAGTGATACATTTTAAACAAGTCATTGTTCCTATAGGCAGAATGATCAGCAGCTGGCTTTTTAATCTGCTCACAAGCTGATCATTACGTCTGGAAAAAGGCATTGATCAGACAACCAGAGATACAGTAGCAATCAAATTCTTTTGATCAGCAGGATTTTTTAAAAATGTGACTGAAAAATGAAAAATTGATCATGAAAGCTGCATTTACAAGAAAAGATTAAGATGTAAAAAGATTAATATCGAGAAATATTTATTTGAATAAAAGATTTCTATTTTAATAAATCTTAAAATGTTATTTTTTGACAAATACTGTCAGTCTCTCAATTTAGTGCCACAATTGCATTCTAGCATCCAATTTCATGTCTATTTTTGTAAATAACTTTCAAACAAATAATCTGATAATTACATTTCAAGCCAAATTCAACACCCAAATTAATTTTCCACCATTTTCAGATGTGTGGAAAACCATGCCCTGAGCGCACAAAAATGAGCTTGAAAGCATCTGGTCTACTTTTGAAAGTCAAAAAAAGACAAAAAGAAAATGAAAACTGGATAATAAATGCATTAAAAAACTGGGATATTTGCATGTGAGATCTCTCTACCTGATAACCGAATCTGTCCTGTTGCATCCTGGGATGGAGGTGGCCTTCTCTCCAGGAGAGCCGAGAAGTTGCAATGTAGTGTTAATATCCACCTCAGTCGAGCGTTTGATAGAGTACTCCATCACTTCTGAAGGTATCAACGGTGTTTCACCCTGAGGGTCATCAGCCAAGAGGTAACCTGTTAAAACACCAAATACTTCAATACATTGGCTGAGTGGAAAAATGTCTCCAAATAGTCAAAATTAAAGTTCAACTGTATATAAACTAAACACTACAATGAATGGTGACCTCCACAGAGTTAAATATGCTACTTGTAATGTAATAGAAAAGAAATATGACGAGGCGAGTAAATGTCAGAAGAATAACACAGACCTGACACTAATATAAGCCAATGAATGTCTTCATAAAGGTCATCTAGAACTTTCCGGTCCACCGTGCCAGGGTCTGCAGAGGCCATGAGGTGCTGCTGGTGTCTCTGGAGTTGCCCGTGAAGCCGTGTGACTCGGTCCTCCAACAAGCTGAAGACAGAAGAGAAATTTAAAGCTCACAGTGCTTGTTTATTACAGCGGTTTCTCTGAAGTGCTTTTTGTGTCTGTACCCGGTGAGCAGAGGTATACAGTGGTCTGCAGCGATGCGGCCCAACATGCCGATACTGGCCAGCTGATCTGAGAACAGCTCTCTGTCGTCCTCCTGTAATTCATTTATTTCTTCCTCTTCATGAGAAGCGACACCATTTGCAGTCTAAAAAGACAAATAAAGCATACAACTGAAACCATGTGGCAGTGTGGCCGTGTTACTCTGGCAGACGATTATTTGAAAGAAAACCGTTTTAGACATTTGTTGTGCTTCATGCTTTTCCATTTCAATTAGGATGAAAAGCAAACCACAAGGTCAACAAAATAAATTACAAGAAAAGCAACAAATTACCAACAAATTGGTAAGCCAGAGACATTTTGACAATGTTAATCAATCAGATTTAGTGAAAGATGCGTTTGGATGTGAAGGTAGATTCTGACCAGGTTTCTAGTGCCGTCGGGAGCTGCGAGGTGACACTGGATGTAGGAGTTGAAGACCTGCACAGCCGGCTGGACAAAGCAGCCCCGAGGGAAGTGCTCGTCTTCCTGCACCAGCGTCAGCCAGGACTCCAGCAGCTTATCATATGCCTCCATGTACACCATGTCATCCTTATCCAGCTAGAGAAAGAGAGACATACAGTACAAGAATTGATCCTAATCATGTCACATCCCATCTTTTTAACATTCCATGCTGTTTGCGCTACAAAGTTTTTATTGGGGAGTATATATTACTATGTTATCCTGATGCTAAATAACTCTAATATAGGTAAATATTATTTTAATAGTATATTTAAATAAAAAAAAATAATAATAATTTAAAACACAATGACATTAGCTATGTTTCCATCCACCTATTTGTATTTTGGGGTATTGCATAAATACTGGATGAAAATGGCAAAATGTGCTTTAATTCTTAAAATGTGCATAAAAACGTACACGCTTAATTAAGTAGGATAAATGATTTCAATATGTTTTATGCGATATTTTGACCAAATGCTTATTTTGCAACTTTGGATGGAAACATAACTATTTATAAAGAAAATGCATCATACTCTCCAATATTAATGTGCAAAACATATACCTTTATTACAAAGTTAAAAAATATATCATTTGAATTTGTATTAATTTGTCCTGGAAGAGTCTTATAATATACACTGCCATTCAAATATTTGAAGGAAATTAATATTTTTATTCTGCAAGAACGCCTGAAATTGAAACTTGTAAGATTATCAATGTTTTGCCATTTGAAAATTTTACAGTTTCTATACTTTATTTAGCATTGCTACATGAGCATTATGGATCATGTGAAGGCTGGAGTAAACGCCGCTGAAAATCCAAATTGCCAAAAAAAAAAAAAAAAGATTTTCATAGAAAAACTGTTCTCACAATATTAGTTATTATTTATAATTATA
>JAUMHP010000057.1:11289727-11309625 GCA_032361065.1 Enteromius trimaculatus
CTATAAACACTACAAAAAATATAAAAAAATTTAAACTAAAAACTTAATTTAAAAACAAACTATTCAATAAAGGATTGTCAGTGATTGGATATCAATTAAACATTCAAACCACGCAAATATTTCTAAATGCTTTTGGCTGTTACAGGTTTACGTAAAAATATAAACACCCAATACAGGGACTATACACATGTTAACAAAAGGACACACTCAGAATGATTGGGACAGAAGCACAGACCTGGAAAATGCGTTTGCAGCTTCCATGAAACTCCATACTGAGGCCAATGTTACTGGTCTTATTGGAGCTGGAGAACTCACTCAACAAAGCTGTGAGGATGGAGCAGGCCAGTGTTTGCTAGCGGGACAGATACAGGTGTGCACAATCATAAACATTACTTTCCATCGAGGCCAAAGGCAAAATTGTTAATATCTCAGGACAAAATTCTAACACACTTATTTATCCATTTCAATTTAATACCGGTACAAAACACATGACTGTCCATGACAAGGACAGTAGTTTTCCAAAGGCTTCCTTTTTGCTGTATAAGTATAATCACTGACCACAGATTGAACCTTTAACCTTACATTGAACAAATTCAAAACATAAAACTTGTGAGCCCTCTGCAGGACAGAGAGTGAACTGGGATCTTTAAAGGGTCATGAAACCCCAGAAAAGTTTTTTGAGATGTGCACAGATAAGTACAGACTGCACAGCACTGTTTTTTTTTAAAAAGGGGACTACCAATAACATAATTAACCAGATATAATCACTTATCTACCATACATCGTTTAACAGCCCTTTTGAATTAAAGTTTGATAGCACCAATATCTCACAGCTTTGATCCATGTGATGCAGAAGTCTTACCACTGTGGGATTGCCGCTGCTGATGAGCTGACTGACCTCATGGAAGATGCTCTTACAGTTGATAGATTTGTCAAGAGAGCCTCTCTTCACTATTACTGCTACTGCTAACAGGATCTGCTCTCGAACATACTTTTGCAGACTGCAGGGAACAGAGAGGAAAGTACAGAAGATCAAGAGATGGAAATGATCAGAAAATCAGAAATGATCCGGAGGTACAAGCACATGTTGTCACACGTTTCATGTTCATTCATACTCTTACTTGGGTCTCTGTAAGACGTAGGTGAGGAGGAATGTTCTGAGGGACTCAATACTGTTCTTTTCCAGAAGGATCCATTCTCTAACCACCGCCTCCATGATGGCTGTGGCAGCCTGGAACAACACATAGTCCACTTTACTAGTCTCTGTGGAAAGAGAAAGACAACATTTCTTTATTCATTAATTTTTCTTACAATATTAATTTACACTTAACTAAGTTTAATTGAAATTCACACCAGTTTCATGAGTTTAGCCGTTAAAATGCTTTAAGGTTCTGACATAATGAGCAAAATTCAAGAACGAATCAAGTTTAAAAAAATATATATATATTTTTCCGAAAAAGTTAACACTGTGTGAACACTATTGTTTTTTAATGTTTTATGCTGTAAATCTGCAAACACATGTTATCAGATGCTTTCTTAACTGTGGTTTTCTGACAATTGATAAATTAGTCATATATAGTTGATAGATTTAGCAGACATAAACATTTGAAATGCTTTCTGAGAAACACTAGCAAGTCACTGGTGACCTGTAGGAGGTTTAAATATGAAGAAATTACAGCATGAACCAAGACTCAGCACAGTAGAGTCAGTACTTGTCAAAGTGTCTGTGAGAAGTGCTGAGACTCACCGAGGATGTGTTTGCAGACCGCAAAAGGGGATTTTGACTTCCTAAAGGAGAGGAATATGTGCTCTGCATGCTGCCTCTGTTCTGTGCTTACCATGGACGGCGGTGCCTGGGAACAGATTCATAGGAAGGGTTAAACATTTGGGTTTTTGAACATGTTGCACTGGTCAACATTGTACCCCATACGCAGACCTAAACAATCAAACCAAACATGAGTTTGTAATAGAGATTGGTTTAAATAAATAAAGGATTTTTGCAAGACATCTCAAAGCTGCGTTTATTTGAATAAAAGCAATTACTGTAAAATAATATTATAATTTAAATAAACATATTCCATGCACAGATCAACTTTTTGCAGCATCAACAGGAGGCACTGAAAAAACGTGCTGCATCTTACACACAAGTATCAAATGCCACCTGCTGGTTGAAGAATATCAGTCTAGCTACAAGAACAACTAAATTACACCCGGTCAACTTTTCTGAATCGTGCAAATGTCTGCTTCATTTGATACAGAGTTCAATCCTGATTCCTGTCTGAGGCCACAGAAACCTCAACATGACCAAAAAAGGTTCTTAATTGGTTCTTTATTCATTCCACAAAAGATTCTTTTAGGCGAAAAACAGTTCTTAAGATATTTTTTAAACGTTCTTCATAGTAAAAATGTGTTTCTGTTTCATGAAATGCCATGTTCTATGGAGAATCATAAAATGATTCTTTTATGGCACCACTTAAAAAAACTTTTTGGAGACTTTCTTTTTTAAAAGTGAACAGGAATATTGTGTAGTGGTCTACAAATATAATGCAGGGTCACTTATAAATATTTTAATTAATATTCTACATAAAAATTACCAAAATATTCCAAGTGTAAAGTAAAATCCTTATTGGCTTTTCAAATGTAAGCATTATAAAGGCTATAAATATAAATTAATATGGTACTCCATTAGTGTTGATCATTTATTAGCATTTTAGTTTAGTATTTTCAGTTGTTATTTTCCATTTAATTTAGTTTTCATTAGTCATAGTCGGTTGGTAAATTCAGGGCTTCAATTCAGTTAGTTTAATATTTATTTTAAATAACAAAGACATTTTACAGTACAAAGAAAGAACAGTTTATTAAAACAGCAGTCGGTTTCATGCGATATATAAACAGGGGTCTATTTTTTTTTTTAAATCCTCAATTAAGTACAAACCACAACAAACTTTCATGTTGTTATTATCTACTGTTCTTTTAAAGCTGCTCAACATGGCAGGCTCCTGCACCTCTCCTCATAATGCTTCTGTTCACTCCAAAGCTATCTGCCTCCTGTGGATATTGATTGCTTAGCTCTTGATCATAGATTTAGCAGCATCAAGATCAAGCTGAATCCATACATGTCCAAGCTTCACAGAGAGAAGCGCACAGAAGCACGTTGATATGAAATATCCTAATAGTACAAAACATTTAAGGTAACCTACTAATATCATTTAGTTTATCAGTATGGCATTCACTATAAACCAAGCTGGCACAAAAGTCACGGTCAGATATGCCTGTGGCGATGCTGTGACCGACTGGTACAAACACAATGGGAATGTTTGCTTTTCAGATAACATTCTCTTCTGCGTTCAGCTCAACGCAGATACTGAAGGTGCTTTTTCAAAGGTGGTTTGACCCCTGGTAGACAAAAGACAATGGCAGAGCCATCCCTAAAAGTGCTGACATGCGCATGTTTTTTTTTTTTGGTTAACGTCACCCATTGATATCATCACAAGCTCAGGTAATTATGTTCAGTACGGTCATGAAGAGCTATTGATGAAACTCAAAGAAAATATGCAGTAAATGTATCTGGTCAAGACGACGCAGAAATATTCTAGCCTATATTTGATATTTTGCATGTTTATATGAATCTCACTCATTTATATGAATCTTCCCATTAATGACTAAAATGCTAGCAATACTGAATATGGCCTACTGAACATCTTGATAACAAATCCTCACTCATTAGAAGACTATAATCCTTTCATCCATCTGTTGATTCTATATTATATAAACGACTGTAGTGATTCTACACTGTAATAATACGTCTACTAACTAACATCCTTCAGTGATTGGTCTGTACAAGCATGACTGCAGTGACATCAGTGAGTCTGACTGATGATCAGGGATCCACAACAACCAATCAATACACAATCTGACCTGAGTCTGACCTTTCTTCTTCCTGAAAAACAACCATGACAAAACCTAGAGTTTGCGGACTCATCTACACAGCGGAGGACTGGTCAGGCTTCACGATAAATGATTGGAGAGAATTATTAAAAGGTTTAAATAACATATACCTGGCCCTTTAAATTATTTACCAACTTTTAAATATAAATCTAATTGCAGTCAAATTGTTTACAATATTTTGATTGATTTTGTAAATAAATTAAAACATCATGGCAGTAAACCAAACCGACACAAACCAAGCTGCTTATAATTCCAATCCAAAGAGGACATTTAGTAATACTACAAACATGCAATCGCTCCAAATATTTTTTTTTCTTCAAAAGAAATGAGCACTTTTATTAAGCAAGGCTGCATTAAATTGATTGAAAATGACAGTAATGTTTCTGCTTCACTACAGTATGTATTACCACTTTTTTTTTTTTGAACACCAAATCAGCATATTAAAATGATTTCTGAAGGATCGTGTAAGCACTGAATTTTCAGCATTCAGTCTTTAGTGTACCATCACAGGAATAAATCACATTTGAATATATATTAAAACAAACTATTTAATAATAATGTTTTTACTGTATTCAAGATCAAATAGCGTAGTGTAGTGTGTAAAAACATCTTACAGATGACCTAGTGGGAAAATGGTAGTGTAAATATTTTATTTAGAGACCTCTAGTATTAACAATACTAATAAAACTTTCTAGGAAGGCAACGGTTTGAGTTTATTGGCATTGGCTGTCATGCACCCACACTAAATTAACACATGAAAGCTGTTCCTGGTGTTATTTTCAAAATTCAACCACAGCCTTGTCAATATATACTGTACTTCCTATTTAATATCAACAATGTCATACACTTGCATTAATCTGGCCAACCTACTTTATAAATATCTGCAACTAAAACACAACTTACTCAAGCAGCAATACCACTGAATGTCTTTATTTGTGAAATTAAGACCAAAACAAAGACCTTTTTAACACCAAATTAACACTACAGACCGAATGCTGATAATTCAGCTTTACCATCACAGGAATAAATCACATTTGAAGATATATTAAAACAAAGAGGCACCCGTTAAAAAACTGAGCTTAAAATTTAAGTGGCAAATTTTCATTTAAAAGCCTCAATTAAAAAAAAAAAAAAAAAAAAAAAACTTTTTTGCCATTGCAGTAACTTTACACCACCACTTAATTCACATCATTCTGTCCATGATACCCAAAAATGCTGCCAAGACAGGTTTTGCGACAATACAAGCAAAATACACAGGCCATCATCTAACTGCACATGTCCTGCTCTCAACTTTATGCTAGCCCACTATGTAGCTAGTCAACTCTTATAACGGCAGAAAATCAAGGATTTGGTGTTATTATGAGTTAAACCACAGGCTAAACGTTTCTCTTTGGTCTCTGGTCTCCATAAGTCTTGCTAAACATGTGCTTGGGCAAACATGCGGCTGAATCAACAGCGTGTGTAACTACAGCAGCTGATGGAGAAACTCCAGCAGACACACTTCAACTCATCCTGCGCGCTTTCACGAGGCTGGAGGATCAAACTAGGCCTCTGAGACACAACATCTGAGCTCACAGCGATCATTACAAACACTGCCTGTATCACCGGAGCGGTGCTGTTAGGCGGAGGCGATGAAGAGGATGATGAAGGTGATGGTGGCTGCGCTGGGTTTAGCGGGATGGAGTGAGTCGAGCACTGCGCCACGCACCGCTCCGCGTTTATCGAGACTTTCCCCGCTAAACGACGAGCCGTGAGACGCCCTCAGAGTAAACCCCGCACACAGAGCTAACAGCACACTGACAAATATGTGAAAACGGCGGCGAAATGCTCACCATTAAAACTTTGGCAGCGCTTTCCAGCTGTGAAATCACTTCTGGTGCACCGACCGCCGCCATCATGGTCGTTCTTCAGTGACGCGCTATGCACTGCATTGTGGGATTAAGCAGCACTTCGGGCCAGTTAGTTCATGGGCACTTTTTGGCAGACAGCACTGATGTCCCCTCAAAGGTTATGTAATACGTAATAATGTACTAAAAACTTTTAGTTTTTAATTGATTTATGTGTTTGTTTTCATTTGAAGGATTGCACTTGATACACATTCTTGAATTATCAGACAGCAGTGTCAATTTCTGCTAGCGTTTAATCGTATTTAACTCAAATGAATTCCCCAAAAATTGAGTTAAGTGAGCATGTGCATTTTTATTCACTTTTATCCACTTTTTTATTAACAGTAACTTGTGGAAAATTACAAAAAAGAAAAAAAGATTTGATTATAAAATAAATGTAGCCTACTATATTTTTCACTTTTAGGTAGGTTTGGGGACAGAGAATAACAATTCTTAATTAATTTGTACTTAATTTTATGTAATAAAATCATTGCTCTTTTTGAAGTATTATTCATTATCACAATATCCTAATATCTTCCATTTCGGTTTTATATATGCATGAAACATCTGTACTTTGATGATTTTAACAGACTTCACCTTTGAGATGGACGAACTGGAATAAAAAAAAGCTCAGGCCGTGTAAAAATGTTCATCCTTTATGTAATCATGACTGTAATTTGACTGCCTTCAAACTTAAAAGTTACAAATAAAGAATTTTGGAGACAAAGTTTTTGCAGGAAATAAATGGGTTAATAAAAATTATATTCATACTCTGATGTGTTACATCAGCTAAAAATATCTAGGGTGTGGCTCAGACACCTCTACAGCCACACGGCACGCGCACACACACCACTCGAAGCAAAAGGATGATTTGTTTAATTTAATTTAGACATATACATTTACAAATGAGGACAGCGAAAGCATTTCTTAAACATTCTCAATTCATACATACATGTAAAAAATGAGATATAAATCCAAATGCATACTGTCTGTAATACTGTAGACAAGGGGGTTCAAAAGTTAGCTCAGAAAAGAGAAAAATAAGAATAAAAGGATACAAAAAATATGTATATCTGTATAAATATATGTTCAATAGTAACAGTATTATATAATACAGTTAAAAGATTACAAACGTCAAAAAGTCCCAACCCATTCATCCATTAAAATACAAAAACATACATTAGAGGAAAAAGTCCCATCATCACACAATTCTAAATACAGTCAAAGATTGTCAGTCAACATTTTCAAAAGTAAAACACAGAATCCATCCTAAGCACAACACACGCATTACATTCAAAACCTAAACCTGACTCTCTGAAAGATTCATAGAAAGCTCATGCTTTTTCACTGAGTGGTCCATTCTGACGAATATGGGGTAGCAAAACATCTGCCATACTTGCTTTCACTCTCCATTGAGCTCAATCAACTTGTTTGATTGGACCAAAGGCACGATACCAATTTGACTTGGTAAATATGTTTACATTACAATATGTCTGTTAAGGTATCACTTCACTTTTAGGAGTGATCGTACTGATGCAATATATAAAGCAAATATGAATTGATCATCATCAATACTTATTTTTAAAGCTCTTCCAGTCAGCTGTCGTACAGTTTTTTTATCAATATTGACTGCAAGCACGTAACCACATGATTGTCAGTCAGCTTGAAAGATAATAACTAATACAGAGAACATTTTGTGCAGTGACACATTATCACCACAAATGATTAGATCTCAGAAAGACAATATTAAATGGACTTCTTGCAGAAACTCAAAACAATCCTTATCACTGATCAAATGCATACAATGCGTCTCCATATTCATCCTGCTATGACATCCATACATTTCTCCATTAGAGTCCCATTGACAATCATTCATTCTTGCTTCTATTTCGTCTTTCTCAGGCTAGCCCATCAAAAACACCCCCCCTCTCACCCTCAGGACCAGCCTGAGAGCAAGATCGAAGGCCTTTTCCATCTTCTCCTGAAATACTGATCAGCACGTGGTACACACACCCACACATTCATTAGAAAGCACACAGTTCGTCTTACACCAGATCAATCACACTGACAATCAAAACCACACTTTATACAAAAAGAGAGAGAAAGCATAAATGAAAGTAATGATACTTTATAGTGTAATATTAATAACAATAAGCAGCATTGGGTCATGAAATTATACTGAAAATATATAAATCAATATAATATATACTTTAAGATAGCATAATTCAGTTTTAAAGTTATAAAGGCTATTTGTTGTATTTAGAAAACTATATAATGTATTTTCTGTATTGCACATAGTCATACCATCAGATACATTTGTCTTTTCGTTCGCCACTTTTTCACCACTTCCTAAACTTTTCTGCCTCTGAGTATTCTTTACACTTCAGTCATAGACTGTCTTGTTATAATACTGTGCTGTGTGATCACTTTGAAATGGTGCAGCAGCAGCCTCAAAGACAAAACATTTTTGCACTTGTTCTAATGATTCTATGTTCACTGATGGCGACAGACAAGATCATTTCCAGTGGATCTGGATGAGCATGAACACACACAACAAAAACCACCCGTCTGACATTTTAAGATCTTCTTATGAAACTAAATGCAATTAAGATTTTCTGGGAAACGGGAAGAGGATAAAGCAGACAGAGTTATACAATGAAAAGCATATGATGTCTTTTGCGTAACAAGAAAAGGAAACAGCCGGAGCTCTTGTAATTTTGTAAAGTTGAAAACCGTTAAGATGCAGCTTTGTTCGGGATGGCCAGTCGCATGTCTGCAGCACACCTCTAAAAACGGTGTGTGATGCACATCCTAGATACACTGAAAGTAGCACATGAATGTAAAGCAACTATTGGGAAGGTTTAGTAAGCCTTTAAAAAAAATAAATCAAGCCAGGTAAGATAAATGTAAAATGAACAAAACAGTACTTCGCCAACTAAACTAACACACTTAAAGCGAAAAAATAAAATAAAATATCAATAATTGCAATGTTTTTTGTGGCATCTCATTTAAATGAATGAATGTTACCATGCATATTTCTGACAAGCAAAGAAAACGCAGGATCAGACCTTTTTAAGTTTTCTCTTAAGAATCTTAAATTTCTTAATTTCCATATTGTGATTTTTTTGAGACATTCTTTACAACCACATATTATGTATGCCTCATACAAAACCTTTAACATTAATGGGAGTTTTAATATCCCGTGTTCTTGAAGTGCTGGCTGTACGTAAAACATTGTGTCAATATTGTGTCGTCTGGGAGCACCGTTTGACCTGATAAGGCATGTAACATGTATAACTGTATAATATTTACAAAAAGGCTGTGATTATTGGGTTAAATGCAAAATACTGCATGATCTTTTGGACAGACTTTGCATGAAAAAGTGACCTAATACTGTCAGTTCATAATGAAGAAGATAAAGCTTTAAAAGAAACTAGATGACAGTGTCACTTTGAACCACTTGGTGGCGCCACAAAATCTACTAAAACATTTTTGTTTTGATAAATGAAGTGAAAATGACTGGTATCATATGGTAGGACATCTGCAAATCTGGCTTCCATACTTAAGAAAATGCTTCTAATTTTAACTATACAAGTCAGTTAAGATTCATGAAAAAAAAAACAAAAACGCAAACCTCCATAGTTGTGACTGACAGCATGTTGCATGTACATGAGGAGGAGAATGATGTTTCTCTCTGCTCTTGGCACATCTCCTAATCACAACCTGACCATAGAGCTACCATCCCAAGCCCAGCTCTCTTCTGATCCCTCACAATGACCTCTGGTTTTTGGAATGGCTGTGTTAGCATCACCAGGCTGAGAGTGAAGGAAGTATTAAAATATGACGTAAGACTGGGATATTTTCCCCCAGTGGAATAAAGGAATGGGGCACAGTCCACGCTGACCACACCAACCATAGTTTGACTGACAAACCACAGCAGCAGCTACACACATCTGTTTTTGTGTTCTCATAGGAGAGTAGCCAATTGTATCAGTCTCACCAAAGTCCCCATGAAGTAAGCTTTGTGTATTTCCTTGGTCCCAGATCAGAGCTTCAGTAATTTTTTAACAGGCAAAAGATACAGC
The DNA here is from genome assembly GCA_032361065.1 of Enteromius trimaculatus. Lineage (NCBI taxonomy): Eukaryota > Metazoa > Chordata > Actinopteri > Cypriniformes > Cyprinidae > Enteromius > Enteromius trimaculatus. Next base: position 11,299,647 of record JAUMHP010000057.1, read on the forward strand.
ACAATGCTTTTGGAGGAATGAACACATTTCTGGTAGAATTTTTTTCCACTCCATTTCTGATGTTCTTCCATGCATGTAACCTGTACAAAAACACCCTGAAGAAAAAAATAGGGTTAAAATGAAGTGTAAGAGATGCAGCATGGTAACTGGCGAGGTCCTCTATGGGTAAAGGCAGAGCAGCATGAACACCCGATCCAACATTCTCACACATAAACTGGCTCACACCCTTCTCCTTGCTCTTCTTCTTCATGAACCTCTTCTTCCTCCAGCTCAGGCTTCAGACCCCCAGCCCCACTACTGCTGGGCAGGTCTTGGTTTGCCTCGGGAGGCTTGGGGTAACGGAATGGACAGCCATTATCATCAAAAAACCTTCGAAAGGTGAACTCATAGAAGGCATGCTCAGGGTGTTTGCCATGAGGAGAACAGAGGATGTCCCAAGTGCGGGTACTGTCTCCACTGTCACTCCAGGCCCCTGGACCCCCCTCCTCTTCCACAGGGTCAAAGTTGGATGTATCCATGGGGTGGGCAATCTTCGGTCTATATGGAGCAGGTTGTGTACGAAGATTGCTGGAGAAATCCATCTCGGCAAAGAATGGGTGAGCCTTTATCTCTCCAGCCCCGTTTCCTCCCAGACGCTCTTCAGCTGAGCAGCAGAGTCGACCGATGATGTCAACTGCCTCTGGGCTCAGTTTTACTTGTGGAGGCACCTGCAGAGTGTTCTCCCAGTTTATCACCTGTTGAGGTGATGACAACAACATTATTCCATCATTCAGCTCCAACCCTAATTAAACACTTAAACTGGCTAATCAAGGTCTTCAGAATTACTACACGCTTTCCAGTGTGTTAGGGCAGGTTAGACTTGAGCTTTGCTGGACATTGGCCCTGCAAAGAGCAGGATTGGACACACTGGTTTACATCAGCCATGTAAGCAAAGAAACCTAATAAAATGCAAATAAGCCCCTTACCTTAAGTTGCGTCTCTGTTGGGGTTGGAGCAAGGAAAGGTGGCTGGCCAACCAACATCTCAAACAGGATTACTCCAACACTCCACCAGTCACACAGCTGTGTGTATCCTGCACATTAGAAAGTATCAAACTTAACAGGAGAATCTGTAACACTGATACTGGCACTTTCTAGTGACTAGCTTTTACTTCCAGGTGCCTTTGTGAAAGTTCTTACCTTTGCGCAGAAGCACCTCAGGAGCAATGTAGTTAGGAGTGCCCACCAGAGAGTGTGCCAGGCAACGCTGGTGTTGTCGAGTTGCCCGCTGTTCCAAAGTCATCAGCCGATCACCACAACGGCAGTTGGACACATCATCCCAAAAGTCACTTGGCTCCATACTATCTTGTCGAATATGGTTCCCTATTCAAGCAGTGCAAAGATTGTAAAGACAACCAATTAATTTGATTTGATGAACAGTGCAACAGTATTTAGACCACTTTCAAACAGCTAAAAGTTACGAGTATCATCTTTTTTTTAAGTCTCTTACCTTTTTGGTAATACTTTGAGTTGTGAGTCCACCGGAACCCAGTACACAGACCAAAATCAGTCAGCTTGATGTGTCCGTCCAGATCAATTAGGATGTTGTCAGGCTTGATATCTCTGTGGATGAAGCCCATCTTATGCACACTCTCGATAGCCAGCGTTAGTTCTGCCACATAGAACCTGGCTAAGGGCTCTGGAAAAACCCCCATACGGATCAGCAAGCTCATCATATCTCCTCCAGGAATGTAATCCATGACAAAGTACAGGCTGTCTCTGTCCTGAAATGAGTAGTACAACCTGACTACCCACTCATTGTCAGCTTCCGCCAAGATATCTCGTTCTGCTTTCACATGGGCTACTTGGTTTCGGTTCAGAACATCTTTCTTTCGTAGAGTCTTCATAGCATACAGGGCCCCCGTGTCCACTTTGCGTGTAAGGCACACCTCACCAAAGGCCCCAATGCCAAGTGTCTTGATTTTGACAAACATTGACTTGTCCATCTTGGCTCGTCGTAGTCGATTGTAATTGGATTCCTTCTGGTAAAGCATCTTTCTCATCTGTTCCTGCTCTGCTTCTGAAAGGCCAGCCTGAAGGTGTGGAAGAGATAGAAGAGGGTGGCTTGATTTAATAAAAATAATGCAATAACATTTAGACTCGATATTGAAAACTCAGTTAACACAATTGTCTGGAATGCAAATAACTGTGTATTTCTTGGTTAATGGAGCCCTGGTTACCTTGGACATCTCTTGCTCCAGCTGCATCCTGCGATTGAGTTTCTGCTGATAGGTTTTCATCACATTCTCCACATGTTGCTCCATGTAGAACTTAAATGCAAAGGGAGAGTAACTCTTGATGCGTGACTCCCGCTTCTCTTCATCGCGGGCATTCTTTCGCACAGGCACAGGTGAGGTTTGAATCTGCTTCTTATCCTTCACTGCCTTCTCGCCTTTGCCTGTCTTCACTTTGTCTTTGGAGACAGGTTCCTCTTGCTTTCCTACTGAGGCACTCTGAACTGTTCTACTTGTAGCATTGACATCTTGAAATCCACCCATGGCTCCAGTCTCCAGGGATGTAGGCTCAGGTCCAGGTCCAGATCCAGGCAGGAGCAGTGTTTTGGGGTAGGGTGGAGGCGGACATCTGTGTTCTTGATTGGGCTCCAGAGTAAAAGTCTCATCTGGCATGTATCCGAGAGACTCTGAAGCATCCTGGGCTTGTGCACTCAGCCACCCTGGATGGCATGGTCCCACTGCTGTCTTCGGCTCAGGCCTCATGACCCGTATACTCTTAACAGGTGGCTGTATTGGTGGAGAGGTCACTGCAGTTATTGTGTTAGGCGGACCCAAAGATGGATCCTGCTTGCCAGCAACACTAGCTGCAGGAGGCAATGCCTGCCTCACAGTCACCTTCTGGTGGTTGTTGAAAGAATTGGTCCTGCTGGGGACACGTACCTCCCCTCTAAAGGGCCCCTGTGGCTGCCTGGTTGGAGGTGTCCCCTCAGGACCTTGGGCCCCTGGCCAGTGATGCTCATAGAGGTCAAGGTTCAGACTGGCCCTGGAAGGAGTGAGGAGGCCTTGAGGAACATCAGAAAACTCACCACCCATAGCTCCAGGGGAGCGCTGCATCATGTGAACCTGGTGTGAGGTGGGACTGGCTTGGCGTGGGTGCGAATGTGGCGGAAGATATAAGTTTGGAGGGTAGCCACCAGCGTTTTGGCCCATTGCTCCTTTGCCTGGCATATTAACATAATTTTCAGATGTTAGCGGGGTCATCTTATTCTGGAAAGAAGCACTTCGTTTTACCCCGTAGCTGGGTGCTTCTATCATATGAGGCCTGAAGTCATAATGAGTGGCAGGACCTCCCGAGGGCTGAGTCTGGATTTGCATGGGTGGTCCAGGCACACTGTAGCCCATCATGGCCTGGTCTATCCCACCAGGGTAGCCTTTTTGCTGGGCTGGACCAGGGGTGTACATAGGGTTCACAGGGTTATTTGGGGGAGCCATGCTTGTGGAGTAGGCACCCATACTTGCGGGACGACCCATTGGGTTTCCCATGGTAGGACCCTGTGAATTGTTGGCAGGTGGTGGCATGTAGTTCATGACAGGTGGTCCACCCATATATGCACGAGACATCTCACCCTCAGCCCCATAACCAGCTCCCTCATACAGTGGTGCTCCCATTTGGTGATATGGTGGCATTGCACCATCCCCAGTGCCCTCCATTGCCGCCCTGTGGTCCATTAAATTCGGCATGCCGCTTTTTCCTGTAGGGAATTAAACAAAGGTCAGTTTGAAATTCAAGGCAGTGCATAATTTATAAAATGAACATAGTAATACGTTTTTTAAAGCGTGCACATACCTGGGGAAGTTTGTTTGATGACACGTACAATCTGCTCATTGTGAGGGTCCAGGTAACCCATTTTGCTAATGTATTCCAATGCTGCCTCAATGTTACGGCTGCCAGTCTGTTTTAGGGCACGGACTGCCATTTCCTGTTTCAGAAATTCAAGCAGAAAACTATCAGAACATAAGCAATGCATTTTCTTTTTTCTTTTTTTTTGGTTTTCACAATGCATTCCCTGTCTTTATGCACAAATTCTACACTCATAAAGGTTTTTTAAAATGTACTACTTTTTAAGATGAGACTAGAACTACCTGTAAGCATAACACTGTTTGTTATAACCACAGAGATCAGTTTGATTTAAATCACTGCAGCTAAATTCCCACAAATTTCCCACCTTAGATGTAGGAAAACCAGCAAGTGCAAATCTTCTACTTTAATTTGCAGACAAATTCATGATAGGAGAGACTGTAATAGACCCAAAATTATTTAACCATTATAACTTTTTTTATTTTCTTTTACATTTTAGGCAAAGTCAGACTGGCTTTACTTAAAAAGCAATGATCTAGTTTAATTTAGTTTAGTTTAATTCTTGAGCAAAAAAGGAATGCATGTTCTTGAGCAAAAGGAATGTACTTGACAAAAAGGAATGTAGCTTGACAAAAATTGTAATCAAAATTGGTATCGTATAGTTTTGTAATTTGTATTGGTTAAGAAAAGTGACCTTAATGCACTTCAGGTATTTAGATAAATACACATGTCAACATGAACATGCATGTACATATGAATCAACCCATAGTACACACACACACAGCAGATAATTGTTAAAACAACATTCCCTGCAGCTGCTTCCTCTGCAAGTTAGAACAAGCTCTTTCCTGTGCCAGCCCACAAGTGCACTATGACCAGAGCTGGGCACATCTGACCACATGTCACACTATGAGACCCTTGAAATTGACTTTTTTTTTTTAGTTCTTCTAAACTTGAATCTTTACACGATTCCCACCCATGCAACAACTCTGTTTATCCCTTGTCACACTTATCCCTTGTGACGGCACATTTCAAAATAAAACAACTCAGACATGTACAATCTTCTGTGAGTAGACCCACACCTATTTGAGGAAATCCCCTTGAATGGCATATGACCTCATTCAGAAGACATTCTGCCCAAACCAAATTCTACAGCACCAAGCTGTGTTACACTGCCTCTGGTGGCCAAACATAATACTGTACCAAACATGCCATGGAAAATGGGGAGTATACTTCAGCACATACTTCTGTTTATGTCTTCTATGCATTTCAATAAATAAATTGATAGTAGATTTATATTATGAAACCAAGACAAAATAACGACTATTTCAGAGTTTTGATGAGAGGGCATTGACAGACTACAAATAAATGGGCGTAAACAAGCAGCTATCTAAACCGTGGGCACACTCAGTACACGGTGCCACACCAACAGGCATTCTACACATTCCCAGAGTAGTTTAGATTACTCTGTGTATTGCCATCATTTTCTGTAAATGCTTATTTGCACAGTTGTTACTGTACAAAACAGACAGGAAATACTCTGAGCACACTCTGTCTGTGATCACTGCTCTCAAAAGTGCCATGGCTTTCTGTTGCATTCCATCACTGTCCGCTCTAAGGGTGTGTGCCTTCTCATCCCCCTTGGTGATTTAAAGGCGCCACTCTCTCGTTCCCTCTGTAAAACGTGCACGCACACACACAACAATCCAACATGGACTTCAGTCTGGTTTCGGGAAGGGCCGGGTCTGGTTTGGCCCCAGGTCAGAGTTTCAGCCCTGACCTCCACTGTCATGGCGACAGATGTTCAGGACATTCCACGAGCCAGGAAGCAAGAATTCTAGCTATGTGGAAATCTATGCTTCAATCTCGTTTTGAATCGTCCCTCCTCCTCTCTTTATTTTTGAGATCATTCTGTTCCAATGTGCCTTAAGCGTTCATTTGGTTGGTCCCAAAATATCTCGTTTGTATTTACACCCTTGTCATGACCACAAGCCTCAATGCTACACTAGACATTCAATTTCTGACTGTGGCGTCGGTAAGTACCCACACAGAAACACAAATATTTCTTGCTCCTTTCTTCACAAACTTATACTTTAAAGAGTAAACAGTCTATAGTCTCATTGAATAAAGTGACATAACTATATTCCAGCAATATTCATTTCCACTTTGACCCAAATTCTGAAACACGTTTCACCATTGAACATGGTAACGAAAGCCATATGGAGGACTCGGAGATGCAGGACCGGATGGGCATCATCATCATCAGTGGAAGGAAAGGAACATCATCCATAAATTAGCAAAATAGCTCAAACAGCAGCTAAAACAGCCCAGCATAGAACTAGCAATGCCAAGGTCATGGGTTCAAATCCTTGGCCATGCATGAATTAATAAAATATCCTTAAGCCTGGATTCAGACTCGGGACACCCACAATGCAATTGCGTTATGTGTCGCACATCTCCAATATTTCTTACTTTTCAGCCCTTCCCCACCAAACACTGATACATGTTCCCCATCTTTAGTGATGTAATCAACTCCTCAAGAGAAAGATCAAGCCTCGTCCATCATTAGTTCTTGTTAAATATTCTGTTCCACGAATGGTGTGTCAGGTTGACTTTAACGTAAAATCCGCAGCACTGACCAGTTGTGGTTCAGGATCCTGGACAAACTGGGTTGCGCAAGAAGGATAATATAAACATTTAGATTATGTGCAAACTCAATATGCCAACAACCCACTAGACATTTATCATATCATGTGCGCCGCAAGTACACAAGCATCACATGCATGATGTACGCAGACAGCTTCTCATATCCAAAGCTCCAAATCCACAACACATGTCATACTCATCTTCTTCCTACTACCCCCACCCCCCTTTCCTCCTTCAGAGGTGGTTATGTAACCGTCAGCCGCATTGCTGTGTAATTTGTGAGGCGAAATCCAACTATAGCGACCAAACTAAGGCAGCTCAGGGAAGAACCAGAGGTGGCCATTTACCTTCCTGGAATGTACGGAGGGTCAGGAACACAGGCCCCAGTCAGAAGATAGAACTAAAAATACCAAGTCACGCACCACAAATGAGTCATTTTACAATAATGACTAAAATTACTACTAATAAACATGCTGAAATGTATGGCCAGATCTTATGGGAGGTCTAGGTGCATGTGGTGCACGATACAGGACCAAGATTCAAACGCAATGAATGTTTGGCTACGCTAAATCTGAAAACGAGGAGACTTGAAGTCAGACAGACTGAGCCACAAAACACAAATTTCATGTTTTTGTAGAAACTAAATAAAAACCTTTAACCCACACGTAAAGGCAAAAATGTAAAAAGAGCAGAAAAGGGACATCCCTGCTTACTGTATTTCTGCTGTGGAAACTGTACCACCCATCTGCAAATGAACTGAGCATTTCCTCTGTGTGTCCTGCTGTTGTACACGCTGTCCCATGAATGCAGGGCAAAGAAAAATCTACCAATTATTGTGAAATTCACATATGCCAGTGAAACATTATGCTCTCAGTTCTGAATTATTTCTACATTTTTTTCTACCAAAAAAAAATTATGTTAAAAATGGTTGTCCTCAAACAGAATTGTAACCCAAATATGTTACTCTAATGATAACATTAACAAGTTGTTATAAACTCATACTTGTACATAACATTTTAATTCATACATATAATCAGCCAGCATCAGGGCCCACAGCAAAAGAAAAGCCTGTATCCAGACAACATGATCCAAATCAAGTCTGACTCCACACTATACTTCATCTGATAGCATGTTTCAGCTTCCAGAGACCTAAAAAGCCCCATTCCAGTCTCTATTTAGCCATGTCATAAAGGCAGCTCGGGCTCCCTTCAGCTAGGCCTCGTAATTCCACTGGGCCGTGGTGGATTTCTCGGTGGTGTTGTGCATGGGCTTGAGCACAGCATTCCTCACATGCCTAATGCAATCACAGCGCTGCTCTCATAGCTGCATCTGAACATTAGCAGCAAGGCTCCAACACATATTCATTAATGATCTGACAATTAGAGAGCCTGAAACAAATGATAGGACTCCACACCAATGAATGAACAGGCTATCAAAAAAATTCTAAATTTCTTCTTTTACTTCTTCCCCATGTCGTTTCAAACCTGTATGGCTTTCTTTAGTGGAAGGATATGTATCAGTTAGTTGCCATGGCAACATTTCAAATTAATCTATTTATCTTAAAATCTAATTCAATAATAACTATTTTATTTCAGCTTAATTTCAAGGTTAAGTTTAAAAGTTTTCATTTTATTTTAATAACAACACTGTTCTGTGAAGATAACAGATAAAGGCCTGGTTTCACAAACGGGGCTTAGCTTAAGCCAGGACTAGCAATTAGTTAAGTTTAAGCAACTTTTACAAAAACGCCTTATAAGAAAATATTACAGGTGTGCATCTTAACACAGAACAATGACACTGACATGTTTAAGATATGTCAGAGCAAGATATTTTCATCTGAAACAGCTCAAATATGCAATTTATTCTGGGACTAGCTTAAGCCTGGTCTGTGAAACTGAGGGAAAATGCCTCAGTTTTTTCTTTTTTTATTGTCCATACTTAGTTAATGGTCACCCAAACTGATCAATTATCAACATTCTTCAGTCATACAGGTTTTGAATGACATGAGGGTGAGTAAATAAAAAAAAAATAATAATAATAATTTTTGGGGGAACTATCCCTTTAATATTCAGCCACTAGATTTCAATACAAGGACCTGAACACATGTAACACATTTAACCAAGTAATGATTGCTCAACAACCACTCTGCACAGCAACACAGATACATCGAAACAACCATTTACAAAATACCATATATATAAAAAACATTTATATACATATACACCAGCAGTATAAGAGACATCGCTACCTGATCACAACCAGCGTTGACGAGATCCTGCAGCATCTGTCTATTGACTTCACCGGGATGTCCTGAGCTGGATCCCGGGCCTGATTCATTGGCAAAAGGCAATAGAGACTTGCGGATCTCTCGCAGGGCATTTTGGTAGTTGTTGAACTTCTGAGGCTGCCGGAGCTGTTGTGGCCTTCCAGCTTGGTCTTTGCCCTTAGAGTCCCCACCTCTGCCCCCCTCCCCTCGAGCGCTCCCGCCGTGAAGCGCCTGGCTCACCAGCTTTGCAGGTTGTTTCAGTCCCTCCTTGATCTCCTGCAGGCGTTGGCGCGTGTTGCCCACATATGGGGCGGCAGGGAAGGTCTTAGGCCTCATGAGTGAACGTGGCCTGTTCAAATTCTTCACACTTGAAAAACACACAAATATTTTACCAGTTATTCACAAGCAAAACGGCAGTGCAATCATACACTAAGAGACAGAACTGTACACACCCAGACTCAGTCTGACCTGAATAGATAACAGGCTGCTATGGGAAAGATGTAAGGGAAGATTAGGATTATTGTTGCCACTCGTCTTTGTTGCTGCTGCCTCTTTGGCTCTGGCTCGTGCTGGATGCTGACCTACTCACATCCCAGCACCCCTTTCAGGGCTCACACTCCCCCTCCTCCCAAGACATGTGAGGGGTTACGTCTGCGTACTTGTTCCATCCCAGTCTGGTATGCATCTTTGCCTGTGGAGACAGTGTTAGACAGAAGGGTCAGGGTGCGGTCCATGCACATCCAATGCCCTGCATCACTACTCTATGTCAAACGACTGACAGTCTGAGTCTGATCAGACATCAGCACCTGTCAGTAGGTAGGTTTAGCACTTTACACATGCACATCTGTGCTGCTACTCATTTGAAGAGAGTATGCGGTCACAGAAATATCAGAAGCATGTTCCTTATGTTCCTCACATGGTTATAAAACAAACCCTGAATGCAGATGCAAAAATCAAACTTCTGCATAACAAACAGTGTCATAACTTATACTTCGTCTTTTTTAAAAACAAAAGTTGACCTCAAACTATTTAAGATACAGAAACTTTTTAACAAAAATTAATAATTTTATTCAGCAAGGATCCATTAAATTAATGTTAAAGCAACAAATAAGGCATTAAAGGCATGTATGCCTTTTTTTTCTTTTTAAACCATTCATATATATATATATATATATATATATATATATATATAGATATGTTTTTTTTTTTTTTTTTT
>JAUMHP010000057.1:11309725-11326249 GCA_032361065.1 Enteromius trimaculatus
TTCCCCAGACTAATATGCTGATTTGGTGCTCAAGAAACATTTCTTATTAACTTAATATTATCCATTTCTGAAGGATCATGTGACACTGAAGACAGGAGTAATGGTGGTTGAATATTTAGCTGTGAATCTAAGGACTAAATTACATTACATTACAAATATTTTAAAATATAGAAAACTGCTATTTAAACCTGTAATAAAATGTCACAATATTGCTATTTTACTGTAAAGAGACTTCTTTCAAATATAAAAAAAGAAAAATAATAATCTTACCAACCCTAAGATGAAAAAGTGTGTTCTATTCTGGAGAAACATCACGTCTGTGACTTGAACTAAAAGCAAGTCCTTCAATATATCCCACTCAAACGTCCTGTTTCTAAAGGAAATACCTCAAATTCAAAACAGGAGTGAAAATGCCTCTGATCATGATATTTGTGGAATTTTCAAATACCAAACGTTTCACAATATTTATTTTTACGTCTTGTCTTCTGGTAAAACAACGAAGAACGGACTTTCAGAACAAACATATTTCTGGAATGCGGGTGCTCAGGACTGGATAAGCATTGCTCAGTCAAGAACAAATATAGGATAATTGCCATTACTGTCAAGGCTTCCAACACCATACTTTCCATGCCCTCACATTCCCCCAGAAACAGCAGCAATACGCTGTACCTCTGCTAATCCAAGTATACTTCAGACATCATCCATGAGAAAAGTAAACATTTAATAAAATCATATTCAATACACAAGCTTTTATGCACATTTGGAGTTATACCGTACAGCTGACCACAAACACACTGCTGCAATAACCAACATAACCACCAGCATAAACATTCATAGACACAGCTCATCTGCAATGTCTGTTATTACATTAAAGAATTTATAGCCTATAGGTCATTTTAGAAATGCTTTCCTTCATGACACTGAATGGTCTGGTATTTAACTCCATCAGCACAAATGGATGAGTGATTCTCTATTTATATTTGTTTTTAACTAGGGAGCAATATTTGTCAAATCATTACAATTTCACACATTTTTGCTAAATTATTACCCATAGGCAGAGCTAGTTATGAGGTCTGATTGCCCTTGTTCTCAACTATTGATTAGTTATGGGAACAGGAAGCCACTTAGTCTAATTGTGTTAACATGATTCATAAATTATATTTACCACTAAACTATTACTACTAAAATTTATTATGTTGAAAATGTTGTTCTTGCAGTTTTTTGTGTGTTATTTATACATACACATACAGTATAAGCATAATATAAACATTATATGTTTAAATAACCACAGTAAACTTCAATACAAAAATACTTTTGTGGTATGTTTTTTATGGTATGTTTATTGTTGAGCTGTCATTGTGTTCCTTGTAAAGTAGAACGTATTAACTAATTTCAACACACAGACATCGTAATAATTGTCGTTTAAAAAAAAAGACCACTGTTGTTGTTAAATTTAATAATTTTATCAGCAACCCAAATATTATTGGCAACACAAAGCAGACTAAAACAACAAGTGTTAATTATGAATAAAGATTTTACCACATGTCATCGCACATCTTACGAGAGAGAGAGAGAAAAAAACAGGATTATTTTGTGGGTGGAGTGAATTATTTTCACTTAGTTTCAAAACACCCGATGTGTAATGTAATCGGCCCGTTACAGTACATAACTTTAATATTGCTACTAAAACACCAGACTGCGCGAGACACCAAAACAAAAACCCACGGTGAGTACAGTGTGTTTGGCACAAGTAAAAAATACAACATTAACGTTACCTGCAGCTCGTGGAAACCTCTTACTACATCAGCCGAAGCGAAATTTCAGGAGATTTTAAAATAACTGTAATAAAGTAACGTGTTAATACCAGTCACAGCTAGTATTAGATAAGGTAGGTTTCGGTACAGGTTCGGTAACTGTTATGGCTTCCATAACAGCTGTAAAGACTGAATATAAAGTCATATAAACCCTCCGAAAAGTTTGTCACGCACACAGTCCCACATTATTCTCATCCAAATTACAAACAGCAATGCTTTTAAAGACACAAAGTAACTTTGAGGCGGAATAAAGTGGCAGGGCCTAGAGGTTGCAGCGCTGTGCGGGACAGGAGCGAGAGGAACGCAGATCCGCTGGAGCAAGTCCGCATTCCAGCGCAGGGAGAATGCGCTCACTCCTACCTCGCTTTACATGACAAATTCAACTGCCTTCCCACACTTACAAAGGATTTGTGAGCGGTAATCGAATATAGAATTCCTTAAAAACCACTAATGCCCAGCGTTTTGAAAAAATCCTTAAGTTTTGAGCGACTCACCATGTGATTTTAATGGTGCCTTAATCCAACTGATTTATACTTCAGCAAAGTTGTAGATTATCTGTCTGGTGTCTTTCGATGTCCTCTCACTTAAAGCACAAAGTGAAAACCATGGGATTGTCCTCCATTTTCTCGCCACTCACGGCAGAATTAGAATGCAGTACAAAGTTGGACACTTACTGCATTGTTAACATTCCAGAGGAGTCACGTGAGGCAGCCATGCACGTCAGCACTGCACATACCCTGGGCGGGGCTTCCTACATTTACAACACTGAGATTCTGATCTGATGCAAGACAGCAGATATGATCACTGGACAGGGACAATACTGGAGATATATGTACTAGCCCTGTGTGGCTCGCATAGATTTTATAACTCATGATGGCAGTTATTGTTATTTATTCTTCAAAGGCTTTTCATTAATCAGGTTGTTGCATTGTGTCTTTAATCAGTCAGTCATAGGTCTCAAGACCTACAATATATCACAAAAAACACACATAATTAAACCAGCCACGACAAACAAAAAGCAGAGACAAAATGCTCTGCTTACAAGATTTGACTCGTTTTGATGAATGATGGTGAAACAGGAACTGCATCATCAACATGACACATATATTTAATCACCATTAGAGTTTTCTGCTAAAATGTATATGAGAACACATTTATTTGATGTGCTTATATTGGTAAACTATATACCTTTCTGCTTTCTGGTTAATTGCTGCTGCTGTGTGACATTTTTAAAAAAAGTATAAATAAACATTCCATGGGTTCAATTATATTAAGCCGCTAACATATTAACAGCAAAAATCTGTTTAGAATAGTTTTAGATGGAGTAAAGAATGATAGATTTTTAATAAATAAGAAATTTCTAAAAATAAAGAAGTTGAAAAGTAAAAAAAAAAAAAACAATTCCAATTACAAGTACTCAAATTTTATGGAGATATTTTATGCACGTTGTACAACAGAGTGCTACATTAGATTACATTCGCGTTGGTGAATTTTTTCCACATAGGACGCATGAGTAAAATAGAAAATTCAACATAAACATCGCTTTTACAGACAATAACACAGAAAATGGAACACACGGTTAAGTGATGGTGAGGGATACAGTGCTGAAACAAGTGCAATGGTCAAAATTCAGAGTGAAAATATCATGCTACAAGTTACTAAATGTTGATTTAACAAGGATCACATCATGGAAATGAAAATAACACTTGTCATTTTGTGAGACTTAAACATGACACACTAGAACGACATGGTAACATTAGAAGTAAAGAACAAAGGACTGCTATTAATGTAAAAATATAGTGTATATCTATATAGAAGCAAAAATATGTTATAGGCATCACAAGGACAAAGGCACTGGAACTTAAGGGCAGCTAAATGTCAAAAATACAACCGTCTCTGAGCGAGATGCTTTCTTTAGTGCCTTGAATATTTAAAATTCTCAGCATGCACGCGTCACTCTCGACAATACTAAATTAAATTTAAACTATGGATGGAATGTCTCTATGAAAACAAAGCATCAACAAAGTCAGCGTAGAAAATAAGCAAGTTCTTTATGTAAAAAGCCTAGAGAGGAGATTACCCAGTGAACTGGCTGATGAATATGTTTGGTATAAACTAGTCCTTAGGTTGCATAAATGTTCTAAGAAAGGGTAAGATCCTCTTTTAACGAAAAGTCTTCCGCTAAAATAGGGAAACAATAAAAGGTGCATTCAGCCAATGTACAAATAAAAGTCGCTTTCACAAAAGTGTGGCAAATATGAGCACTCATTCCAGGGGTGCAGCAGAAATACACAGGTTATTCAAGGCACAAGCAACCTGCACTATCTTATCAAAAGTGCTTACATTGGAAGTGCGGTCTACAACCGTAAAGGGACTTTCCACTGGTCCAGTCAACATAGAGTATCTCCTCTTCACCATGTCGATTACCTTCCCAACATGCCTGTGAACATTCACTTTATCTGAGTGTGTGCCAACCAGTGAGATATTTTCTCCATCTTGTTCACTCTGGCAAGTTTTGTAGCAATTTCTACTAGTGATTTTGAGTCCGGCTTTGCGAGCCCCCACCAAATCCTCAATGTCAAAGTCATGCTCAGCCAACACAACATCACCGGGCAGTATCTTAGAAAGGAGGCCTGAACTCTCAACAAGATTTTTGTCACTGACATGACCCGGTGATCCCCTCGAGACAAACGTCACCACACCTTGAGGAGCAACACCTATCACATATTTAAGCTCATTCACCGTGACATGAGCTGGCACAGTCAATGCTGTTGATGCCAGCTCATGATTCACATCCACACTGAGAGCGTTTTCCAGAGACACCCTAAAGCAGTCAATAATCACTGCACAGTCTGGGTACGTGCAACGCAAGGCTGCGGGTAGGTTTTTTCGGAGCTCTGCTCTGGATGGCCAAAAAACAGCAGTGGGCACGAGGGTGGTGAACATAATATTAATAATCCGATGGACAGTCCTGGTCACGGTGGCAACCTTGACCCCAAAACGATAGGCCAAGTCTTGGTTTTTAAGATCAAGCCTGAGTCGCATCAACGTCAAGAGCAGTTGCTGGAATTTTGAAAGTTTTGCATTTTTGTCACCTTTCATATGTGGCATGAGAAGCAACATGACAGTCTCAAACACAAAGTAGTTTGGCAATCCAGTATAAAAGCGAACCTTTTCTGGATCATTTTTGAATGATGCCTCAGTGAGAGACATCTTTTCTATCGATTCTCTCAGCTTCAAGTTCTCTTTCTTAAGAGTCTCAAGACTGGATTCAAAGTCAGGGGGAATGCTTTTGACTGGGCTTCCTATTTGGTTTACACTTGCCAGTGAGATTTCCTCTTCTATGTCCTCTTCAGTCTTATAATCCTCTTCATCACAGCTGCTTAGTGAAGAGGTAACACTTTCTGGCTCTTCTTGACTTCTAGTCTGGCCATGGTCCTCCAAGAAACGTCCTTGTCCTTGAAGAAAGAGCAAAGCATTGGCTGCCTCTACTTGTGCCTCTTGTTTATCGTACATTTCACATGCACTTGCCTCCTTCATATTTGGCGACAGGGGCGCTGAAGTGAAAACGGAAGGAACATAGTCTGGGGATCTAGGATTTTTCACTTGTTTACCTGTAAACAAAACAAGAATACATTTGTTTATAAATCAAATATCCAAAAATGAACAGACAAATTCTACATGCATTAAAATGCTAGGCAATCAGAGACCATGAAATATATCTTTAATATATAGGGCCGTCCTTTGAGTGGTGCCCCACACTTTTAGGGGCCCCACAGTAAATGGATTGAGGTGGAACCCCCATACCACCTGTATACAAATAAAATGTAAGCAATCGTGTCCGGAAATACTCTAACAAGCAACTACAGTATACACAGCTCTTTCTATATTTATACAGTCATCTAGTGGTTAGTGGTTGCATTTTGTATTCATTGAAAATAATACATTTGCATTTTTGTATAGACGCAAACAGTGCATAATTTAGAGTCGCCTACAGTCAAGTGCCATTCAATCCCTTCAAAATACAAAAAGAAATATTACTGAAAAATGATTTAGTACATTTATTTCTTTAAAAATGTTATATTTATTGTTTTCAGTCTGTTTTGACTGCAGAGGTGTAACCCCTAAGTGTGCAATACCAAAAAGCATTGTGCACTTTTACATTTAACCTAAACCCCCAAAGTGTAGCATAACGATGACGTTGAACACGAAAAGAAACACTTGTCTTTCACTTTGTCTTTCAGTTTCATTATGGTACATCAGAAAGGTGCGTTACAAACACACAAAAATGTCCCCACACTCCACTAGAGATAGATACATACAAGCATTGCTTTTTAAAGCTTCCTGCTAAAACCAAACCCATGCAACATCCATAACAGCTGATTTACACATACCTGAAATGAAGTGAGTGCTGCAGAGTCTACTGCCCTCGTTTGGCACCCACCCTTCACGATTCACAGCAGCGATCCAGCGCTGCTTCCGTTCCGGGTCGCGAGGAAACCTGTAGAAGGATAACGTGGTCCCAGGAGTCCTCCTATTCCGACAACCGGCCACCACGCACGTGTGAACCATATTAAGGCCACCGAATTTGTGGATGTATTTGCTTTTGTTCCCTAGTAATATTTACAATCTGACTCCCAAAATGGCGGTGGGAGCAGCGTAGGCGACGCGAGTGTGTCGTCATTTTACTGGCCGTCATCGGTTGGTTGTCATTGGCGCTCTGCAGTGACATCATCACGCCGCGTCGCGATCACTCATTAGCAGGCGTTGTGAACAGCTAACGTTATTCATCGCTTGATTTCTAACAATATTGGGAAAAAATGGCTGTAGAATCAAGAGTCACGCAAGAGGAAATCAAAAAAGAGCCAGAAAAGCCAGTGGACAGAGAAAAGGTTTGTTTTTCTTTACTTTTGTTCCTCATTTGCGCAATATTCGCGCACAAACAACGCGTCCTGCATGCTAAGCTAATTTGTAAATCTAGCTAGTAAAAACATACGTATGCAGCATATTATACAAGCAATATATGCAATTTTTTTTATTGCAACATAGTAAACAAATAGCAAATTATTTAATATAAGCTTGTAGCATATTATAAAAATCAAAAACGTTTAGTATAGATTGAACACAATATAAATATCTCATCTACAGAGAACGCGTAACTTGCAGTGTTTCCCAATATCTCTGCAATATCAATATTGGGGACTTGTACATATTTGACTGCGTTTCGAGGGAGACTTTAAAATAAAATTTTGCTTATTTCTCAGACATGCCCTCTCCTTCTCCGAGTGTTCACTACCAATAATGGAAGGCACCATCGCATGGACGAGTTTGCCCGGGGAAATGTACCATCTAGCGAGCTTCAGATTTACACCTGGTAGGTAAAAACTTTGCATTGAGGTAAAGCTGAAATAAACGGCATGGTCCTGAATGTTATCTGCTTTGGTTACAGGATGGATGCTACTTTGAAGGAATTGACAAGCCTGGTGAAGGAAGTTTATCCGGAAGCTCGAAAGAAAGGCACACATTTTGGGTTTGCAATAGTATACCCAGACCCTAAACGACAAATCTACAGGTGATCTAAACAGAAAGTTTCTTGTTCTAGCATGGTCAGTTTAGATTTGTTTTGAATAACCCCTCTGGTTTTGTTGTAGGGTTAAAGAGATTGGCAATACAGTTTCAGGACGCAAAGGTGCAGATGACTCCATGACGCTTCAGTCTCAACGCTTTCAGATCGGAGATTACCTTGACATCGCAATCACTCCGCCTAACCGTGCACCGCCTCTCCAAGGACGCATGAGACCCTACTGAAACAAGACTCGCCTGCATTTAAACAAAGAGTGGATGTCTGTCTGGGAATCTGCCTTCCGATAGAGTTTAGTTTAAACCCTGGTTTGGTTAGCTGGTTCAGTGTTTAAGCCAGAACTAAACTCTGAAGGAAGGTTGATCTCCAGCAGCAGGATGGGGCATATCTTGAGGATTGGAAGTTATATAGATTCTTTTTTCATATATTTTATGTATTTCATGGGGTTTTATACCAGGTCTACCTTTTTAGTTTTAGTCCTGTTACCATGATTCCCATAAAATGTTGAATAAATGTTTTTTTTTTTCAGTAAATTGTCTTGTGTAAACATTTATAAACTGACTTTTTGATTTAAAAGAATCCAGTCATTGTATAAACAAAGCACCTGCACACACTTTTAAACTGCTTCACTTTAAAAGAGTTTAGCATAAGTGTTACACCTTGCTTATAGTTTAGATTTTCATGGACACGAACTAAACTTTAACAGAATTACCTTTTTATTTTTTTTCATTATGGAGCCAAAAGATTGGCTTTACAGCATTTTGTCCATCTTGCTTCATTTGCAAACTAGTCTTCAGTTGTAGTGTTCCTTACAGATTCAAGAGTCATCAGACTTGATTCTGGAGGGCTGGTGTCCTGCAGAGTTTAGCTCCAACACACATGCCTCAATGTTTCAAATATACCTAGTAAACCAGAATGAGCTGCTTCAGGTGTGTTTGATTTGGGTTGGAGCTAAACTCTACAGGGACCCAACATAGCGACCCCTGTTATAGAAACATTTCAAGTATTTGTGTAATTCTTTAGTAATCTTAATTTAGTCGCAAATTTTCAAACTCTGAAATTGGTTCCATTTGCATAAACATCAGTGGCATTGTTTTTTTTTAATATTCTCTTTTATTGAGTATAATTCAAATGGTTTGAAGTGTCCTTGAAAGTGTTTGCTCTTACAATCAAGTACAATTCAAAATAATCACTTTATAACTATAATCCATTCTTCTCCTCTTTGTTCCACTGTTTGAAAGCTAGGCTTCATGGTCATCAGCTTGGGTTCAGTAGCAAATGCTTAAGACTTGCATTGAGACACAAGCTAAAAAGAAGAGAAAAACAAATATTTTAACAACCGTTAATCTTCTTTCGATTATTTCCTTTGACGTAAGTCATAATTTGCAATATTGCCATTTCAGCATTACAAGGTAGTGACTCACTTTTAAAATATCCTGTGTGACTGAACTTATATCAGGCATCTCTGGTGTGCATGGCTCTGCAGGGAACTTCACTCTGACTTTTGGTGTTGCAAGGCACCAATCCTGGTTAAAGCTGTTTTCATGTATTGGGACAGGGGTTTGCTTGAGGTCCAACACGTGATCTGCCCCCGTTCTCATCCCAGAAGCATTACTAGATGCACTTTTCTATTCGGAGTTAAAAGAAGGGCAAATGTCAAGTGCATTTCAATCAATGAAACTAAATCAATTCATTTAAAAAAAAGGCTTAGCATTAAATCTCGGGTATAATGCAATGATTAAAAGGTCAAAATAGGATTACTTACGAAAGCAAGAGAACTCCCAAAAAGGGACTGCAGAGACGGCATCTCAGGTATGGCCTCATCCTCATAACGTAGCAGTTTTGGCATCTCTAGAGCATCAAATGAAGGAGCTCTGTTTGTGTTTGAGAGATCTGCTAGGGGAAAGCTGGCCACCTGTGATGCCTTGTATCTATCGCTTTCTTCCTGCCTGTCGTCCTTTGAAACAGCAATCACAGTGAATAAGTGTTTATACATTACACATTTTGAAAGATATCATGCGATTATGGCTTAATGTAATACTAGTCATGTCTATTGTAGATTTTTACGTTAGTAACTAAAGTAATTAGTAAAAGAGCACATCACACCTTTTTAATTAGCTTGCTGACAAAAGGAGTTTCAAATGCAGGGAGCTCTGGTGTGGAAGGGCAATTGGTAGGACGAGGAGGAGAATCGAGGCCATTCTTTTCTTTCGGTAGAGGAGAGCACGGGGCTCGATGTTTCTCGATCTTAAATCCTGGGGTGCAAAACACAGGAGGCTCCGGGGATTCCAGACTGTCTGGAATATTTAAACACAACAGAGCAAATAAAAAAGGGAAGCTTGGAGAAAAAAACAACAACAACAACAAAAATGTAAATGTAATTTTTTGTATTGTTAGCCCACAAATGTAACCACACATTCAGGAATACAGGAACTAAACGTTACACTCTTAAGAAACAACTATTTAAAACTCCAAACGGGTTAAAAACGATCAATAATTTTAAGAAAACAACAGTCAATATTATTTACCGTTGGCAACACCTTTGTTAGGCCCGGAAGACAAAGTGGGGGAAACATGAGAGGGTTTCTGATCGTTTTCTGTTCTTTTACTGTGAAAGACCCAACACATATTATGTGCTTAATACAAATGCAATACATATACAAATTTTGATCAATAAGATTTTCAAAACAATAGATAATTAATCTGACCAAAACAGAAAGTAAGTAATTTACAATGTTGCAAACGTTCTCCATTTCAATTAAATTCTGTTCTTTTGAACTTTCTCTTTTTTAAAGAGTACTGGGAAAAGATAACCGTTTCACACATATATTAAGGTGCACAACTGTTTCCAACATTAATAATATTTATAATAAGATAAGAAGAAATGTTTCTTGAGCAACAAATCGGTATATTGGGATGATTTCTAAAGGATCATGTGACACTGTAAACTAGAATAAATGCATGGTAAAAAATGCAGCTTTCAAAGTACAAAAAAGTTGTGCACATCCCAAAACCCACACAAGGTTCAGGTGCCGGACAAATAAAGCAAATTATAGCAAAAGAAAAAACTTATTTACTTACATAAAAAAACTTACATGTGCCTGATGGTCGAAACGTTGCAACATTAAATTATTTTTATGGAGCAGTTAGAGCAGTGTGCAGACAATATGTTTTTCTTTTGCTAGAAAACGCAGCTTTGCCATAACAGGAATAATATAATAAAATAAATTAAAATGAACTCTCAACATTATTATTTCACTGTATCTTTGATCAAACAAATGCCATCTTGGTGAGTGTAAAAGTCTGAAATTTCTGTTAATAACATCACCCAATCAGAGTTTCAGATGATATAACTTTCAAAATAAGTGCAAACTATCAACAGTAAAGTCCCTTAAAGTTTGGAAAGTGGCATATTTAGTCTTTTCTAATGCAGAGCATACTTGTTATGTGATATTCAAACACCCAGACCTAGTAAGCAGCATACCTGCTGGTCTTTGGGGGTTTGTTCTTGAACAAATCCATGGTAAAGTCATTGTTCCAGCACATGGTGTACTCAGAGATGCCAAAGTCCTCTAGACGTGGGGTCGGAGCATCCTCCTCCATACTCAGAGAGCACTTGGGTGTCTTTGGCTGGGGTGGATGCATGTTCATGACAAATGGTGGTGGTGACAGAGCCACAGCTGGGACAGAAGCAGCACTGTGGGGCGGCTCTGCTCCACCAAGCACTCTTTGGAACTGGAGTGCAGACAGACCGAAATCAGAGAGCTTTGGGGTCTGCAACTGATCAACGGGTGGTTGCGTCTTCTCTGGTGTCTCAGGCTGCTGCTGAGCGTCTTCACAAATTCGTTGTCCCATCTCTTCATCTGCTGCCTCTAATGTTTCTGCATCTTTTGTATCATTCATCTCTAGAATAGTGAGCGAAAAAAAACAACAGAAATAAGCACGAATCTTATCAAACCTAGGCTATTTTAATCTTCAATTACAGCCAATAAACAGGATGTAACATTCTCAAATGTAATAAACATTTACCTGCATTGCCCTGTCTTGCTGTTCGTGGTCTGTAACCATACTTCTCATAGTGTTTCTTCAGCCTGTCAATGTCTTCTGTGGTTCTCTGCTTCAGCACCAAACATCTTCTCACGAAGTTCCTCAGTTCAGTACTTGTTCCATCATGTGAAGCCACTTGATTTTGAACTTGCCTCTGTACATGGTTTTGTGTTAAATAATCTTAATAAAAGTAGAATAAAATCATGAACTATAACTAAACATACACATACCTTGAGTGCTCTGACTTCAGAGTGCAGCTGGTACAAAGCTTGAGCCCCATTCTCTTCATCCTCTGAATAACACAGATCACATACACCAGTCAACAGGTGTTTTAGATAAGTATCTATAAATTTTTTACTAGCAACTTACCATCGTCGTTTTGAGGGCTCTGACTTGCATGTAGGAGACTGCTGCTTTCAGTCTCCAGATAAAGAGTCAGTTTCCGCAGCTTTGCAAAGAAACGCTCCGAAGGATTCATTCTTAACGTCGCTCCTATTTTACAAGCTGGAATAACAGTAATTAGTAATAATACGAAAATACTATATTTTATTACTACATGTGATATTACAATAATAATATACATGCATAATACTTTTCTACAGACATATAACTCTAAACAATCGACTGTAACGTTAACTGTTTTGGACTGTCCGGCTAATATGGTAACGATAACAATTAAATTATTTCAATAACAGAAACAATTAACATACTGTCTTGAGCACATTTAGTTAATCATAAAATGGCATAATAGTTTAACAAAGTTACCGTTGATTTATTAAATTAGATTTAGACAACGACATACAAATATCTCTGAACTCTTCTTTCAAATTTCGCGGCACATCCGGGTTAGTTTTGTCTGCCTCGTTAGACATGACGCACATCCAAACACCGAGTGGCTCATTACTGCCACCTGCCGTTCGAAGCAGTCTTTTCGTGCTCGGTGGTTTTCCAGTTCTTGACCGTGCTAATTTTCCAAGCAGTTAACATCTTGAAAGTTATCGAAAGAAGACGGGGTTTCAGCATATTTATTCAATTTATTTGCCATATTAGCATATCTCCATGTTTACTGACAATCTTCACCCTTAGTCTAAAACACTATAAAAATATTACCCAAATACAAACAATTAGCTAACGCAAGTAGTTTTCTTTGAATAATTGCTGAATTGCGATAATTGATTTTTGTGTACTTATGATTTATTATTGTGTGTGTGCTATGACCTACCCACAGGTGAACGCTGGAAGCACATAGCACAATTTAATCCATTCTTTAAAGTGTCCCAGAATTCAAGGAGCTTTAGACAGGCTTTTATATGCCCCTGCATTTAGCACAATAGCTGTGAAAGGATATCTCCTCGGTGTTCTGCCTCGTTTAGTTTCTGGACACTTCGTTCCTCAGTGGTATAGATTTCTTAGGCTACGTTTCCTATTCCTTCTGATTATATTAACCAAATGAACTGAATGTTTCCTTTCATTAAGAAAAACTTGAATAATAAATGGTAGGAAAAAATAGAGGCCTGAAGGCCTGAACCTTAAAAACTCATGTAGGTTTTTGTGTTGTGTTATTATGTGTGTGCATGACAGAGTAGAGGCAGTGTTTAAGTTTCCCTAAAAAGTTCCTTTGTTTCTCTAAGTTTCCAAGTGTCTTATCAACATATATTTCTATTTTAAGGCCAGAGAATGGGAATGAGCTCATTTTCAAATGTAAATGAACTCACGGACAGGTAAGGGGAAACACTAATATCAAACTCCTGTCACTGTTGATTTACAGTATTTAAACATGGTCACATATTACTCTTGACAATAAAGAAGAACAGTGCTTTTTTATTATAGAAAAGAAAAAGCATTAAGTGATCTTCAATAAAAAACAACAACAAACTTCACTGTTTATTCAGGATTATTTTATTAACATATTTTTAAAATATGACTGTTATAAACACTGGACTTTTTAAAACAGAGCTACAGCTATCTCTACAACCTTTGTATAATTTTATAAAACTACAAGTATTATTTCCCCCCTCCCCCACCATATATTTAAGGTAAAATTTTGAAAGCACTAAATTAGACAAAACATGAAACAAATTTTCTGTTTTAAACAAGGCTTCTCTTATGGACACGCTTTACATTGAGGACCTGGTCAGATAAAATAAATGCCCGCTACAGGAAAATGAAGGCCACCAGTGGGTGCTGTTCTGGATACTTCAGAGGAAGACGTAGACAGCCAGATCCTGGAGATGCATATTAGCAGAAACCATATAGAGGAGCAAGCGGCAGACATCCTAACAAATTACATTGTGACTATGCTTTTGTGTGAGCTGTGTGCATCCTCTTGTGGGCACTTGGAGAACAGAATAGCAGCGGAGGCCAGGAGGGAGTAGAGGAGCGGGAGAAGGTGGCCTACAAACAGTCTAAAATCATCCTATAAGCATTCTCAGAGGAATCCCATTCCAGTCCAGTTGTCAAGTCATACCTTATTTGCTATACAAAGGCCATTTTCAGACAGCTTGTTGTTTAACGCTGTAGAACAAGGGAATACTCAAGCCCACATCCACCAGCTAAAACAGTACATTTCTAAACCACGTCTGGAAATCTATGCCAATATAGAGCAAGTTCCAAGTAAAGAAAAGTTGTCAAATCAGTGCATGCTGAGGAAGCTGCAGGAGGGGCTTGATGCAAGTGTAGCCATCTACCAATTAAAATAGAGATAAAAATGTATTAAGCTCTTGCATCCTTTATTACCCTTACTAGGTAGCGTGGTATTTTTTCAAAAACATTTTTTCCTATCTTACCTTAACATAACTTTATAGTGTATATAATAAACACTGCTATCAACGGTTTGGGGTAAGTTAGATATTTAGTTACATTTATACATTTATAATTCAAAAGTACTAGTGAAGACAAATGTATTTAAAATGTAACAAATTTTAAACAAAGACTGTTCTTCGTTAAAGAATCTTGCAAAGATATATATCACGGTTTCCAGGAAAACTGGTAAATGTTCTGCTCCAAATTGTGCCACTGATAGATCTAAAACTTACTTTCTCAACATAAAATGTTTTTATCCTGTTGAAATGTCTCCAGCTCCTTCCTGATGTCTGGATAGTCCTCCAGAACAGAATGAAAGGAGTCCACCGACAAGGAAAAAAGCTGGCAGATAGTCAGAGCTTGTACTGTGGCCAAACGCCTTCCTCTTGTTAGAAGACATGACTCTGAAAAAGGGAAGGAAAGACATTATTTAAAGGAATAGTTCATCCAAAAATAAACATTTTGTCAGCCATTGACTTCCATTGTTTGTCTTCATACCATGGAAGTCAATACCTTTAACTGATTGGATACACACATTCCTCTAAAAATATCTTCCTTTGTGTTCAACAGAAGATAGAAACTCAAACAGGTTTAAACAGCTTGAGGGTGAGTAAATTATTTAGGAATTTTTGGGTGAACTGTTCCTTTAACACAACAAATTGTTTCAAGACATTACGAACAACACAGACTACTTCACAAAGTATAAACAGACATTGCATTGACAAAGCAACATGACGCGAGTCAAACCTCCAAAGCAGTCTCCATCACACAGTTCTCTCTGGTAAAACTCGTTCTCCACAAGAACCTGTCCATGTTCGATGAAGAACATGCGGTCACCAGGAGTGTTCTGGCGGATGATGATGTCTCCCACCTGGTAAACCTCATACTGCAGCTCCAGAAGAACGGCATTGATAAAGTTTATATCACAGTTCCGGAAAAAGGGAACTTTTCTCACATGGGCCGAGCACATGGTCATCAGAATTTCCTAACAAATCCATCCGAACAATCATTAAACTATAAAAACACTGCTTCACTATTAAAAACATCATAATTTCTGTGACTATCTAGCAATACAAACAAACAGCAATACCTCTCTGAGAGATGAAGACACCCACTTCAGGACATCCTTCTCATCATACCATTTTCCCGCATAACGAGCCTGAAAAAAGTTGTTGATGCGCATACGAAGGCCTTTGGGAAGCTTCATGAAAGTCATATAATCTTCCATATGATTCATCTATGTAAAAATAAACAGAACACAGTAAATGTGAATGGCATTCTGCCCCTGTAACCATCTAATATGTTGTTTTAGCCATATATTTGTTTTCTTTGCACCTTGTTCTTGTATGCTCTTGCTGTTATGTCCACATCAGTCATCATTGCAGCAGTGTTGGCGACCATCACAGTGTACATGAGGGCTCCAGACACAATGCTAGTCATGACTATCCACAGCTCAACATCATCTAAAAAAAAAAAATCAGGCATTAAAAGAAGTATCAGTTGTGCATTGTGATCGTTGTGGTATAACATGAACATTTGGCTAAATCAGTGGATCAAAAGTATACTCCTTGCTTGTGGGTGTTTCAGAGGAACCGTATGATATTGCAGTCATATGAGAGAGGGCCCGAAAGACTCCAAAAGAGTACTTCTCTCCCACTGTGGCATTCTGGCAAATCACACAAGACAAAGCATTGACATTAATACATTATTTCTATACATTAAAATCCTATCTGTAATGCAGTTTCAGAAAAAATGTATAGGGCACTATATCTTTCGAAAAGGTACACTTTGTATTTTATTTACCCCTAAACAATGAATATTGGTATCTTAAAGTTACACCTTAGTACCTAACATATTTCTCCATATGGCACATATTGGTACATTTTGAAACTTTTTTAAAAGTGTAATTATTATAATAGGATAAATGTAGTATCACAGAGAAAACAGTTATTAATAGAGATACTATTATGCCCTGAAACAGTAAAACCTAATAGACATTATTATTATTGCTGTAATATTGTTACAGTGCTGAATTTATCTATGCATATCTAATACAAATATATAAAACCTATAGTCCTGTCAAACAATAAATCTCGATTAATCACATAACTGTGATTTTTGTTTTACATAATATATGTGAGTGTGTTATGTATATTTATTATGCATATATACATACACACACATACAAATATATACATGTTTATATTTTCTAATATTACATATTATATTAAAATATATTTAATATATAAACATAACATATTTTTCTTATAAATACCATAA
>JAUMHP010000057.1:11334422-11345235 GCA_032361065.1 Enteromius trimaculatus
TTGTCAGACTCCTTGTGCAGACAATAATCTCACTGCATTATTAATTAATGAAAAAATAATGTTTGGAAATCAAAACTTATATTTCCAACTGACATGCTACCACAAAAGATAGAAATAACTGACTTAAAACCATTTTTTGTTGGAGCAAATACTAGTGGCCTAAGTCTTTAGCACAGCCCCTGATCATCGAGTTGTATAAAAAAGCATTTTAGATATTCTGCTAAAACATAATTAATGCTTAAACGATTTAATTATAATGTTTTCTATTTGTCTTTTCTTTCTGTTTGTAGTGTGTGACAACCTGTGTGAAATGGGACCTGGTGTGCTCATTTATTTATATTTTTACACTGCAGATTACGCGGGGCTGAATTTATCCCTCTGAGGGAAATGTCTGTCTTTTCTTTCTCTTTCTTTCAAATGTGATTTGTGTACATTTATGGTTAATAAAGATCCTATGCAAGATGGTAAGACATTCTCTTTTGTTGTGTCTTCAATAGTTTATTTGTATGCAGTAAGCAGAGATTCTTATAACAAGGCTGGCTTTCTCTTTTTACAGCCTATTTTAAATTATTTAGTCTAATCAACATGTATCACATGCTTGATTTACTTATTTTATCACACATTAAATTATTGATGAAGTAGTGTCTATTGACACCCCTGCAGGCAAAGCAGTTTTACGCAAACGGACTGTTCCTTCAAGCTTCCTTCTCGGTTGGCTTTGAATTCCCTGGACCAGCGTAGGGCTGGTGACAGCTGCACTTAACTATGCATGCAGGCCTAAAATAGAGCTGCTGCTCCCAGCACACTCTAATCTGAGGTCTCCACGCAGGAGCGCTTTTATTCTGTATCTACACCTGGTGTGAACCCAGCAAAAGCAATTCATAATTTGCGTTTTCTTCTAAAGAGTTCACAAGCATAGAACAGATTGCTTATTTAGCTTATTCCTGCTTATAATTGCCTTGAATTAATTATAATTTAATTTATTGAATCCCATCCCATTCACAACATGCAAGTGCATGATTTATATTTTTCATATATTAAGTGTCAATAGTTGTTCTCTGGTTTCATTTTGCTCGGCTACAATGAGAACATGCACACAGTACGTGAGGGAGAACTTTTATATCGACATACCTCTCTTGTCAAATTGACAGCTCTGAATAGTAACTTTAACACTTTCTTATCTACAACAGCTAGTTAAGCTGCACAAGATATCAGTGTATAATGACTTTGTGCGTTTCCATCTATATAAAGTGTCAAGATTAAGAGGTAAAACAAATGGATCCAATGATCATACCACAAAGCTGTAGTTCAACAGAGCTCTCCATTTGTGCAAAAACACTGCATATCACTGCACAGCTCTTAAAGTGGATTATTTTTGTTGTGTAATTGCCATATGTATTTCAGATGTCTTATATCAAAATAATTCAGTTCTTTATCTACCCTAGCTTTTTGTATTTGTGCTGTCACTAAACTTAAATTACCCAACAGCACCAAATGGAAAGCCTCAAAAAATTCCAGTTGCGTCATAACTATTTTGTCGCTATCTTTTATATTTTCTGCACCTTGACAGTTGTAATTGTTTGGTAGTCGACAGTCACAAGCCTCACGTTTTTTTATCCAAAATAGCTTCCGGGTCAATGCCTTTAAACAAAAACAACAAAATTGTATTTTGAAGGAAAACAAAGCTTATGGATTTGGAACGACATTGAGGTAAGTGATTAATGACAACATTTTCATTTTGGGGCTTTAAATTATATAGATTTTTCTTCTTTTTTTTTTTTCCTCGGAAAGACTTTTTTTTTTTTTTTCCATAGGTGAATATAAGAACAAAATATTTAACATTTCCAGCAACACCAAAA
This sequence comes from Enteromius trimaculatus, assembly GCA_032361065.1. Taxonomy (NCBI): domain Eukaryota; kingdom Metazoa; phylum Chordata; class Actinopteri; order Cypriniformes; family Cyprinidae; genus Enteromius; species Enteromius trimaculatus. The sequence goes on from JAUMHP010000057.1 coordinate 11,336,282, forward strand.
GTGAAGGAACTCCATTTTAAAGTCATTAAGTATATAACTTTCTGAAGCTTTTGTAGGACTTTAGTTTGGTTTCGACTGGTAACATGTTATCTTTATAATATAGTATATGGTATATTTATAAAAGATGCAAAATGCAGATGAGCTATTAATATAATGCCTTTTTACATAAAAAAATTATTTTATTAGAATGGCAATTAATATTTTCAGCTGTCTTTAGCATTTTGATATTTATAGGCCCGGTTTCACAAACGGGGCTTAGCTTAAGCCAGGACTAGGCATTAGTTTAAGATATTCAAGCAACTTTTAGAAAAATGCCTTATAAGAAAATATTACAGGTGTGCATCTTAACACAGAACAATAACACTGACATGTTTTAAGATATATCAGAGCAAGATATTTTTATTTTGAGACAGCTCAAACATGCAATTCAGTCTGGGACTAGCTTAAGACTTGTCTGTGAAACTGGGGGTTAGTGTAACTTATATAAGCGAGGCCATGAAAAACATGCTGTATTGTGAATATGCTGTCATGCCTTACAACGGCATCCAGTATGTCCACAACAATATTCTCATAACTTATGCTTAAATAATAAAAGAAACAGAATCCATTTACTCCTGCACTCCACTGCTAAGCAGCAGAATATTAACTACTAACAACTGCTGGGTCAAGTTATGTGAAACTACAAAAAGGAATGGCCAGGGAGGGGAGGTAAACAGTGTTACATGACCTCCCCTGTTATTTTATCTGTCTCAGATTCTCTAAATATGCCCCCCATAGCCTAGGATCCTCCTTCCCTCAAATACCATTAAAAGAGCCAGAGTTCAAATTGTCTGCTTGATTGTGAAAAAACAGCTTTGGTGATATCTGGCGGAGCTTTCAGAGATCTTCACAAACGCCAGTCCATGAGTGATTATCGTAATCACTCTGCCCGGCCATCATTGTGTTATGTTAAGTAGCGAGTCTGCTTTCTGTCTGTGGCTCTGTCCTCCTTGGGTTTCAATTCCAAACATGGTTATCCTTCTCAGGGTCTCTACCCCCGCCTCTCCCACTCCATGTTTCCAACAGTTCAGTGTGGGACTGTTGGAAGCAGAAGCAGAGACACGATAGGGCTGATATTGTCAAAATCGAAAGGAAAAGTGGATGTCAATGGAACAGAAATATGAAGCTTCTTTCATTCCAACTATTTTTGGCAGTAAGAGGTGTATTTGCTGTTAGGGGCAATCTTTTTTATATGTATATCTGACATTAGTTTTAGATTTTTTACAAACTTTTAACACCTTGGGCTTATGAACCACTACTTTTTCCAACAAGGTTATTTTTTGGAAGTTCAAATTTTGAATCGAAGACAACAGCCATAAACATGAATAGTGGCGACTCTACCTTGATTGACTCTATATTTTACAATCACACACTCTGCGATGGATGGACCAACAGCACAGAAGGTGCCATCTACCATCTGGGTAACACTGTTCTTTTTTTGGGCTATATGGGTGGTAGTGGAGCATATGGGGCGCTGTACATCTTCAGCTTTTTGGCTCCTGCTTTCCTCTGTTTAGCTCTGTGGGGCTGGTTGACAGTGTATGGCCTTGATGTCTTCCTCTGGAACTTGCTGCTGATGCTGCAGTGTTTGGCCCAGGTGTGTCATCTGATTTTTCGGCTGATGCAGGACGGTTTAGCTAACGAGGAGCTTTCTGCGCTTTACACAGTGGTCTATCTGCCTCTGGACGTACCTGTGCAGGTGTTTAAGGAGATTACAGCTGCCAGCGAGAACAAAGTGCTCTCTCTAGCGGCCGAGGAGACGTATGCTATCGAGGGGAAGACGCCCATTGATCAGTTGTCTTTTCTTCTTTCTGGCAGGTGAGAAACAGAAGGTTTGGTAGTTCTCTGGATTAGTGATTGATCTTGAACTCGTAAACTGTTATTACTGTAAACACTCATACTAAATATCCACTTGTAGTAGTGTGTGTAGTAGTCATCTTCATGTTTACAGTTGCTTGCAACGCTAAGGCAACATTCTCAATTGTATAGTCAGTGTAATTTTGTAGCTTCAGAATGCTTTTTCTTTTAACTTATTCATTATTTCATTTAAAAAAACGTTAGTTAAAAGTTAACACATACAGTCCATAAAAATTAAAATGGTGGAAGTTGTATCATATAATAGATAAGGCATTTTACTTTTGTATAAAATATTTTAATTTCTCTGCTTAATTAAACACTTTGCTAAATCATGTTGTGAAGAAAAAAATATCACTGGGGAAATGACATAATTTGCAGACCTCTTGACTGTGTCAAGGTCAAAAAGTCTCTTAAAATATAATATTATTTGATCTCTAGATCAGGTTAAGAAATGCCATGTGATGAAACTTGCCAAAAACTAAATTATATTTTTGATTTACGATTTTTGTGATATTTACCTTGAATTAAAAAAAAAAAAAAAAGGTTATATGTGTACACATATGTATTTAATATTAAAATAAATGTTTTTTTTTCTTGTTTTTTTTACTTGATGACTACACTGCATTTAATGCTTCTTAAAAATGGTACAGATGTTTTTCAAATCCATATTAAACAAATACAAAAGGTATTTTGTACATAAGACCAGTTTAAAACCAGATCTTTTGTTTTTACAGGATCAGAGTGTCATTAGAAGGTCAGTTTCTCCATTATATCTTTCCTCACCAGTTTCTTGATTCTCCAGAATGGGAGTCTCTAAGACCTACAGAAGAGGGCAACTTCCAGGTACGATAACATACTGTTTATATAATTATTATCAATGCGATGAGGCCTGTGCCACTGAGCAAAATTCATCAGTGTTCATACAACACTGAATACTGCATGCCCTTAAACTTCCCATGGGTTTTTTGACCTCAGGTGACACTGACCGCAGAGACGGACTGTCGCTATATCTCCTGGCGCAGACGTCGGCTTTACCTTCTGCTGTCTAAGGATCGTTACGTTGCCCGACTTTTCTCAATCATGCTTGGGAGTGACATTGCTGACAAACTGTACTCGCTCAATGACAAGCTGTTTGCCAAGAGTGGCGTGCGCCTTGATATCCGTCTGCCCAGCCTCTACCATGTCCTCGCCCCCTCGCCACAGGGCAGTGAGGGTAGCAGTGCTAGTTCACCGCCCAGGGGGAGCCAAGGAGATGCTATAGCCGTGCCGATTGATCCAGCCCCATCTAACCAGGGCTTAGATGCAAGAAATGTCCATCTGGGCCAGGGAAAGACTCCTGTGTCCAAACCTCCACCACAGCTCTTGCCCTCAGACACAGAGATGCCCTCCGGTGAGGATTCAACCAGCTTGGTTCTGGAGGACTTTGCTGATATGACAGGATCTCTAATGGACTATGGGAGTGAAAGGGATTATTTGAAGTAAAGATTGGGGTGTTGATGCTAACACACTGGGACACTTCTTAAATCACGATGTAAGTACACAAGGAAGGATTGACGGGTGGGTCGGTAAAGATGGGGCTGGTTTGCATGAAAAGGCACAACTGCACTAACTAGACACTGAACTGCACAAACAATGACTGATTAAGAGAATGCAGAGTGATATGAATAGAATATGCATGATCAATTATTATACTTCTTTTTGACCTAGATTATATTTATATATGCCATTTGATAAACCCATATGCAAGGAAGGGATATCAGTTAATATGATAATACTGAATATATTTCATAATTATATTAAAAATTAATATGCTAGAAGAATTATAATTTATTAAATTTATTTTGATAATACTGTTCTAGCACAATTTAAAGTTATGCTTATAAAAATATTATTATTTAGATATTTTATTAAATTAATTATGATTATATTAATGGTACACTCGTATATATTAATAGTATGATCAATATAATTTAATTTACATTTTATTTTACTTTAGGCTTAATAATATAATAATACAACATTAATAATATTTTTAATTCACATGTAATTTTTGTAATTTATATTTTAATGTAGGCTTATAGTAATAATAATTATTATTATATTGATAATGCTTTTAAAATGTAATTAAAATTACATTAAAATTAAATATCAATTCATTCAAATAATAAAAATTCTCTCTTAAATTTACATTGTAGGTGTTATTATTTATTATTATTATTATTATTATTATTATTAATATATTGATCTAATTCATTCATGATTTAATGCAATTAATATCCATTATTTCTATATTAATTTCTGTTGAGGGTTCTGTATCATTAACTTGAAATAGTTTTAGCGCAAACAAACGGCACACAAAGTCTATGATATGTCCTCATTTAACACACACATGCATTTTGGCAAGAGGAAAAGACTTCCTTTGGTGAGTTTTATTTAGTACATGGTAGTACAGATATATTAAGAGTTTCTGTTTAAGGATATTTTTAAATAGATTTTTCTATGCTTAGAAGGCTGGTTTGTTTTACCACATACACTTGTGGCAGAGGCTGGATGAAAAACTTAAAAGGGTTTGGTACATCCAGGGATCCAAACATACCAAGTCTGTTTATCCAGCACTCCTCCCTCTCCAAATACTTGGCTTTGCCCACAAGGGCCAGATTGCACTTTGTAGGGTACAGGATAGTGGGACAGCTGTGGGGGGGAGGAGGTTTCTGCTGTCATTTGAGACATGACCTTCACACGCTAGTTTCCAAAGGAATGAGATATATGGATCGTGTCCAGAAATACAGCCTGTGCTGCAGAAAACAATATGCGAAGTACATGAATGAATACAAACATGCCTCTATGTTGTGGTCATGTTGTGCTGAAATGAGCTATGGGATTAATTACAGTATTCTCAATGACATTTTAATGTGTTACCTTTTTCCCATAAATCTAACAGAAGATGATACTCCAGGAAGACTTCGATTCCAAAGAGGAAGTGCCCCACTGGCCCCTACTGACACCCCAAAGCTGTAGAAATGGTTTCAGCAGTGTAAAGACCCTAACATCTGAACAACTCCTCCACCAAAATCACCATCGAATCTGTTTCCCCTCATACAAATGAAGACAACATTAACACGGCGGACAGTTTTGGACAGTGACAGGACAAAAGATCAAACCTACCAAAACCGATTCTGTTTTATATGATTCCACATTGCACACAAAACAACTGTTTATTTTCATTTTCATTTGCATTGGCATGTGCTTAGTACTTAAATCAGTTTGGAATACATGAGACGGGCAACAAATTAGATTTTCAAACATGAATTTTAGCAGCACTTTAGAGTTATACTAGATAGATAGTGAGATTTTTTTTTACAAAGGTGTGTGCTTTATTATAATAGGAAGTTAGTAAATGCTTCAGCATCATCATTTGACACTGTACACAGACCATATGATGAAAATGTATTTTTATGGGGCCAACTGTTAAGTGCTGGGTTCAAAATGTGACTTTAATGTGACAAAATGTTTCATTGTAAATGAACAGATTCTAACGTTTAATATCAAGCATGTAGTATGCAGTTAGAAATGCTAATTAGAGTGCCAAAATATTGAAATGTACTTGAGCACCACTCAAACATTTTAATCATTGGAAATGAACCAGTACTTTCAATCCACATAATTACACATAGAAGAACTACTGAGTGTTGAATGACTGACTTGATTCCTCTGATATTTCACTTACACTCTCTGGAACAGTGCACAAAAATCATATTAATAAATATGTATCTAACACAGTTTAAGCATTTCAGTCCCCTTGTATCCTATTTATGTCGTTGTCACCAAGCTTTAATGCCTCCCAGTAGATTTTGTGTAGTTCTTTTAATTTAGCACAACTGTACAAAGTCATGTGACCATGGCACTCCCCGTCCAATATTAATGTTCTTCACACATAACGGATCCAGCCCTCTGTATATTAAACAGAAATACAGTACTGTTAAATACATTGTTACAAGGGACATGCACTTTTTGTGTCCAAATCTAGTGTAATAAATACCCAGAAATAGAAAGAGAGTTCAAAGGCAAGCAATAAGGCTGCATTTACCTTCTTTGAGGGACTTCGGAGATGCAGATGTACTCAAAATGGATACCTCCTTGTCTGTAGAATAGCGCTCCTGTGTTTTTCAGACGCACTGAGTCAATCTTACACAGTTGCTCTGGGTGTGCAGCCACTTTTTTATGCACAATTTTATCTGTATTTCTGAAACACGTACATGCAAAAGTATTTTACACACACGATTAAAACAGTTAAAGGGGACACAGGCTATGGCTTGTTGGAAATATAATACATACAGATTGAGTTTCAGCTCAGTTTCAGGGTGTCCCACAGAGATCAGGGTGAGCTGAACATCAGCAGTTTTGTCTAAAGGGGAAACCTTCAGTTCCACTAGGATGTGATGTGCTGAGAAGGAGTAAGAGGGCATGAGTGGGATTATTATGAACTCTTAAATAGAATAATACACAAACATTTTATGGAGGGAGTGACTATTCTGTTCAAAAGGACACACGTTCACGTTCAAGGTTGTTACTTCAACAATAATTTGAAATTGGTCTTCTTTAAAATTAGACCAAACTTTAGTCTGTGCTCCCAAGCTTTACATTTTTCGGACAAATTTTATGACCGTTTATTGGACATTTTTGTCCACTGTGGACTTTTTTAATTCATGCACAAGGGTTAATATTTTTGTAGAGACCTGTTATACTTTCTTTCAGTACATTAGTGAATTTTTATGTTTACGCATTGTTACTTTTGAGCTACTTTTTAAATCTGTGCAGGGCTTGCTTGTTTGTTTTTAATATAAAAAGTTCTTCTATAAAAGTACATGACCTTTTACACCAAAAAAACGTAAATTACTTTCTGTACAGTAGAGGGCGCAGCTTAGATGAATTGAATTGAATGAATATTATGACACAGTAGAAAAAGTTTACACTATTCAGCAATAACAAAAATGAAACCCAAATGTGTCATTTTTGTTTAGTGGTTAAAATTAATCATTGAAGGTAAGTAGAAAAACATTGGGATTAAATACATAAATTTATATATATTTCAAATTTAATTGCTGCAGATTTGTGTAATACTTGAGTTTGCATTTGACTGTTTTTATTTATTTTGAGGAACACCAAGTCTGTTTTTGTGCAGGTGAGATGTGTAAATGCTTATACACACCACAAAAAGGTGCCGTAGCAGTGGTCAGGAGATAGACCTTCTCTTGATTTGGCAGGGAATTAGTTGTTATCCCACTGTTCTTTAACAAGCCTGAAATACATACACATATAAAAACAGACAGTGAAGGACACCTGCACAATGCTTGCATTCACCTATTGTTACATAATCAGGCTCAAGTGATACATTTTCCAGGAGCAAGACAAACATGTATACAAAAGAAATGCCTGATTAATTAGAACATCAAGGTCATGATTATCCAAGATTAGCTTAGCATGCTAAATCCTCCGAACTATTATTCAGGATATTCATCCTTGCTTATGAAAGACATCTAATCACTACAGGGGCCTGTTCCATAAAACAAGTTTACCAAATAAGCCAGGCTTATGGCAGATAGTCTGATTTATTTTAATACAAATTAACTGCCAATAAGTCAGACTAACTGAAATAAGCCTGGCTTATACTCTAATCTTGGTTTATGGAACAGGCCCCTGGTGTTGTTAAATTATTTCCAAGCAAAAGAAAAAAAAAAAAACTTTGGTAAATATAAATGCCTTTTTACACTATTTATATTCATAAACAGACAAAGATGTTTTGTTAGACACTTTCTAAAAACATGTTCCTTTAAAACATTCTGGTTACTTATCATTACCTATTTGTGGGCATGTGCCATTGAAGGGGCCCTTGCAGGTGACGCATTTTCCTGCCAGGAATTCCTCATAACCAGAGCAAGGGAAACCAATAAGCGAGCAGGAGCTGTTCAGGGCGCTCATGTAGACATGCAGTGCCCTCATGTGGTCACAAATGACATAACCATACACTGGAAAGTAGATAAAAACTGACAGATTCTCATCATCAAGCAATGGTACATTTAATCTATCTTAAATTCTTAGTTAACATTTGGTCAGCTTTTGTTGTCCACTTACTTGAAGCAAACTTTGAGCGTGCGCAACCAGCTTGGTCCATTCCACCATTTAAAAAGAAGTCCACATGTCCGACAGGAATAGATATACCGAAGTCTGGTAAGTGAACAGATATTCAGGTCAGTTGTGCACAAATTACCTGTACTTCTGTACTGACAATAGCACCAGTGCATACTTGTGCGGTTAATAAAGCAGTCAAGAAAGTTGTCCAGCTCAATATTAGACTGTGTTCTAATAAATAAAAATCAATGTGCGTAATTTCTGGGAATGGACTGAATCATTCTTACAGTCAGAGTCAGTGTGTATGGCCTCAACAAACAAAGCATCAGATGAATCCAGACGGTCAAAGGGATCAGCACTCTTGAACATTGGACCTGCAGGATCCAGACCTGAAGATACATAAATGAAGTGTAGCGTTAGTTCTGGAAAGTCACGTTAGTAAAGCTTTCATCAGGTGACTCTCCGTTCCCCCTCTGCCTACAGGAATATGACACCTATCTAAGCATTCATATAAGATCCATCAGTATTATTAGCAGTTTGCTCATAGCTAATTACCCTTCTCCATCCCCAGCTCCTCCTTTGTAAGTCAGGATCCAGCCTTCAGTCTTGAATCAGACTAATTCTACAACTTATACAAATGATTAAACCTACCAATAGCTGCAATACATTCATTGCATCTGTTCTGTTCGCTCCTTTCATCCATGCTTGGCTGCATTAATGCGCAGGGAGTTCTCGCCCAGAACAGAACCAATCCAAAATATATGCTACTTATCAACCATCTTTGACGACAGTGGTCCTGACAGAACTCAGGTATATGTTCTGCATTATACTAAATGATTCACATTTACAGACTTTTAACCTTTTATGCTCTGCGGCTATTTTGGGGAATTCCGCCTGTTTTTTCCTACCAAAATTAAATAGCTTCCCAT
>JAUMHP010000057.1:11352342-11374865 GCA_032361065.1 Enteromius trimaculatus
TTTTTTTCCTTCAGATTTTGGTTCCCAGAATGCTTTGCATGAGGCTGTTATTTTAGTTTTATTCTGTAAAGATAAAAGACTTGTTAATGTTTAATGTTCAATTAACTTTGAACTCAGATCACTTTTTGCTCAGATCACATAAGCACAGAACTCTCACCTTTAACATTAACTCCATGTAATTCACTGTATTCAACTGATCCAACGACATCGATGAGGGATGCAGTGTGGAAAACAAGTGTGGCTCCTTTACAGGCTCTTCTGAGGAGCTCCCGGTCCCTGATATCCCCCTCAAAAACACTTACTTTAGTCTCTCCCTTGCAATCTGAGTACATAAACAGAGATTATATAATATAATAAGATAATATTCACAAGCAAAGGCTGATTTCAAGCGCAAGACAAATATTGGTTAATAGAGAGACATTACAATACCGGAAAAATACAAAAGGTGACCAACAGAATACCACAAATAGCAGAAACAAAGATGAGAAATGCCGTAAGGGAAGAATCACTTACCATCGAGAGACTGTATAAGCTCAGACTTGATGTTTTTATCCAGCAGTCGAATCTCAGCAAGCTTCTCCTCCTCCAGCAACAGCCTGATCAGCTTTACTCCCAGAAACCCGCAGGCTCCTGCCACAACGCACACATCTCCTGATAGAGCCATTGTGAGTGCCACCAGCACCACTTCACTCCTGGGTAACTCTTTAATGAAACCGCTGTAGAGGGCAGAGTCTGGAAACCACAGTGTTGTGATGAGCTTTTAGAGACGGTGCAGTGGACTGCGAGGGTGGCGCATTTTTAAGCTTTATTGCCAAGGACAGCCTCAATGCCATTGGCTGGGCATGAGAGTTAAAAAACAGTGTCAAGGTGTTTGTCAGCAGTCTGCTTATTTTTAGGATTCCTGTTGTTACAAAAAGAAGCCACCATGACACCAAAATAGGTTTTATTTATGCAATGGCTTTACATGTTTTAAAGAGACAATGTGAAAGACGCATAAGAAGAGTTTCATTTTTTTTATTTTTTATTGTTAGCATATATGATATATGATTACAAAAACTTTTTTTAACATATGTTTTCATCACAAAATATAAAAATCTGTTTTTTTTTATCAGTTATTTTATCATGTTTACTTTGATTGTCTTGTTTTATTGACTTCTTACGTTAACTCTGAGTGTAACCTTGGGTTATTGTTCTTTGTCTTCTGATAATCTTGAATGACAAAGCCAAAACATGAACCACTCAAGGTTATAGGACACATTCTGTTCTGTTCAGACAAGCATGTACAATGTAAGGATTACATCTTAATTAGTTTGAACTGTTAGTGGTGATTATTTATTACTGTTAAAGTTTGAGGTCAGTAAGATTTTTTTAATGTTTTAAAAGAAGTACTTTATGCTCACCAAAGCAGCCTTTGTGTAATTAAAATTACAGTGCAATATCGACACCAATTGTTGTTGGCAGCATGCAGACATATGGGTGTCCTGAGTTCAAACTCAGAATTGAGGACCTTTTCCCAGTCCTGGCCCTATCTCTCTACCACTTAGTTTCCTGTCAGCTCTGATCTGTATCATAATAAAAGGCGAAACAAACAAACAAACAAACACATTTTGACAGTGCCTAAAGCACAATTGAGTTTTGCTTCCCTTTCAAGGTCTGATCCCACCACATGACCTGTGTCACATGATCCTATGTATGTGTACAGTATATTATCTAAGCCTTATTTGAAAAATAAAGGAAATAAATAAGGAAATCCAATAATAACTAATATTAGTCATTGATTTATTTTTTTGCTTGATTGTAATCAGTAGACATTTTATGTAAAGAGAAATGTATATAAAAGACACCAAACAAATTAATTTTTTCAAAGCATATAAAAATGCAAAATGCAAGTTACACATAAAAGAGAATAATTTAAAGATGCAAGCATTGTAGCACTTGAAAGAGAACATGATCTAAACATTACCATACACATTTAAACCTTGTGCATCAATTAAAAAAGGTACACATAGTTTTCTGACATGGACATTTTTATGGTCCCGTCATAAAAATTTGAAGCTTGGGAGCACAGATTTAAGTTTGTTCTCATTTTAATAAAGACCCATGGCAGATGATTGTTGAAGTAAAAAAGATTTAATAAAGTGAAACCAAAATAAAAGTTATAGAGGTTAAAGGTTATGAAAATTATTTAAGAAAATTTTTTTAGATAAAATACATATTTTATGAAACTAAGTGAACTATAAACATAGAAAATCAAAGCCATAAATGTCAAAAGTTGTGTTGAAATTTGAGGTTGATATCTCAAAAAACAAGCTTTCAGTAATATTTTGTTTAGGCACAGTACCAGCTCAAACCAAAAACAAATGGCACCATCTAGTAAAAGAAAACGTAAATTACATTTCTGAAGTCTTGCCAGAAGAAATTGCATAATTTTTTAGTAAAATGCCAGTAGCACAGGCAAAATGGTTAAAAAAACCAAACCAAACCAAAAAGGACAAAAATGTCCAAAAGGTCACACTTTTTTAATGTTACAAGCATTTTATTTTCCTTTTAAAAAAATCAGATATTAATAAAGTGGCATGCACAGTAATCACATCATTCATCCTGTTTTTGCTCTACACATTATTGGCAATGTAAAGCTATTTTCATTATTTCACATTTAAAGGCCAGTACGAATATTAAACCATCTGTTCAGCTTTTGGATGTTAAAAGAGGACACTCTTGTATTTCAGCTTCATCTGATGAACTTTTTGGGCAATGAACAGTCATAGTGCAGGCCCGTATGCCCCCAAGAGGCTCCAGGACACTGAAGACCTTCTCCCATTCGTCCTTCTCAGGGTCATAACACTGCACGATATCCACCATACACCTGCTGTTCCACGAGTAACCACCCACCACATAGATGCGGTCCTTAAAGACGGCCACCCCCACATCGCTCTGACCCCTGGGCATCGGAGCCACCACTGTCCACTGGTCAGTTGCAGGGCTGTAGAACTCACAGCTTAGCACATCATCGTAGTCATTTGTCCCCCGGAAGTGGTTTCCACCCATGACGTAGAGGCGGTCGCCCACAGTGCACATGCAGTGAAGACCACGAAGCTCCATCATATCTGCTCGTCTGTTCCACACGTCTCTATCGGGGTTGTAACACAGCAGCTCTTTCTGGAAAGCATCTCTTGTGATGCCGCCTGAGGGTATAAAGGGTGAATGCAACTTTTAGAGCAAGCTTATTTTTTTTTGCAGAGACAAACTTATCAGCAGAATGAATGTGGTTACGAAGCTGTGATGTAGGACCTTAACCTTGGTCTTATACTGCGAGACCACAACCTACACAATACTCAACAATCCATCAACAATGTATAAATAACAGTAGAAGTCTTTTAGCATTTGTGGTGGAAACGATCATTTGGTCAGACTTTATTTTGGGTCAAGTCAGGGCCAGTTCTCAGTGTTAACAATTAACTATGATTTTTGCCTCAAACTCACAATTTGCAACTTATTAACAGTAAGGTAGTTGTTTTTTAGGTAGGATTAGAGATGTAGAATATGGTTAGGAGGAATGTGTGCTTTGTAAGTACTAATAAGCAGACAGCATATTACTCATCTTCCACCATTTTAGAGAGTAGCACAACCCATACGCTTAGTATAAAGCGTACACATGCATTGTGATACTCTCTAAAACGGTGGAAGGTGTCAGTCAGGGAGAAAAATGGTTGAGTAAATATAGTTATTTTAGTTTTTTATTTTTGTCTTTGAGTAACAAAAGTATTCTCGTAGTGACGCAAAACTAAAGTTGAGCCACTGATGTCACATGGACTGCTTGACCGATGTTATGTTTCTGGATCTGGGATCATTTGCAGCATTGCTGTCTATGAAAGGACAGATAGCTCTGATATCTGAAGATAGACGGAGGTCTTATGGATTTGAAACGACACGAGGGTGAGTAATTAATGACAGAATTGTCATTTTTGGGTGAACTTACCCTTTAAATGTAATTATTTTCAATAATGTTAATAGAATACTTTTTCAAGCAGGGACATTCTCATGGTTTCACAACAAGCCTGCCATGTCCTTTTTAGTCTGTGGTCTAACCTCAGATGAGTGACCCAGTTCAGCTTGAAGCAGCTCTGTTTCCTGGCTATCTGTTTTATGTTACTTTTGATTCTAGTTCTGGGAACTTCGTCATTATGTGAAGGTTGCTAAGTTGCTAAGAGATCTCCAAAAAATGTTTTGTTCTCTTTTTTTTTTTTTAAGACTAATAAAAGAATTCTTGTGCAGTGCATTCAATTAGACTCATGCAGAGTGGTGGACTAAGGCCACATGTTTTGTGAGCCACATTTAATTAGTATACAAATTCTTCTCTCATTATGGAGGACAGATGTTACCGCATTAATGCACAACTACATATAATAGGTATGTCTTTTTCACATTGACCTCACATCAGGGTGGATACTCACCTGAAACATACATTAGACCTCCATGTACTGTGCCAGCATGTCCATAGTGAGGTTCACACATCGGTGCAACAAAAGTCCACTCGTTCTTGTTCAAGTTGTAGCACTCCACTGAATCTGAACAACAGACACAGTATTTTTTCACAGTATTTTAAGACAGCACAGAATGTTTTGTACACAGTAATTGGTAAAACGTGTACTAACCAATCTCCCCAGTCGCATTTCTCCCTCCAACAGCATACAGCTTCCCCTTAAGGGCACTCAGATGGAAGAACGTTCTCTTCTCATTCAGAGAGGCCACCTGCAACCAGCGGTCAAAGCGAGGATCATACCTGTACGCGCTGTCTACAGCCGTCTTACCCTTGGTGTCGTAGGTGCTCTGACCTCCCACAATGTAAAGAAAGTCCCCTAGAAGAGCCACTCCGTGCTGGTAACGTGGCACCTCCATAGGTTGTAGGGACCTCCAGGTGCCTCCGTCTTCCTCATCGTACAGCTTGAGCTCTTTGCTGACCACCAGCTGCTGTCTCATCACACCACCCAGAACCACCAGGTGAGTGCAATTGGATCGAATCCGGGTCCGCTCCGTCTGCAGCGCCGGCTGGAGGAAGGGAAGCATCTGATAGTTGCTGGCCTCCAGGAGGAGGTTGACACAGGCCGTGTCTGATCGCATGAACGGCACCCCTTCTTCTGTTCTTCTGCTCACTGCATCTTCTTCAGTCTGGTCCTCCTGAGAGATCTGGAGGAGCTCAGGAGGGGACATCAGAGGGAAGCGGATGTGGCGCATCAGAGAGTAAGCAGCTGAACGTCGTTCGCTGGGTTTATGGGACAGCCAGGAGCGGGCAATGCGGTACAGCTCCATTTCGGAGAAACCCTTCAGAGAGTCACTGGAGAGTGCATATGTTATGCTCGCCTCAGACAACTGCAGCAGACGGCCGCTCTGCACCAGTCCGGAGAAGTTCTCGCACACAAACATATGGACGTGTTCTTGGACATCTTCCAGAAGAAGATCCCTGGCAATGCGCTCAACTTCCACACAGTTCTCTATGGTGATCTACAGTGTAGAAAACGTGGTTTTTACATCACAAACAGATTAATAATTTAGGAAAAGGAAGAACAAACACAACAAGTTAAGGGTTTATACCTCACTGCTGAGTAGCTGGTTGCAGAAGCTGAGAACGGGAAGCACCTGGAGGAAGCTCGCCGCCTCTAGCGTGTCCTGAAGGGTGCCGAGACTCAGGCTCACACAAGATGTGTAGATGAACTCGATGATGTTCTTCAGGCCGACTGTGCTCACGCCATGGAGCTTAATCTCCTTAAGCTCCTGCTCTCTCATGCCACCTGCCAAACCAAAAAGAAGGAAATGAGGGTAAAAAATTTGATCGGTGTGGATCAGTTAGAAGTACACTGCAAACAGGAAATCGCTTTTCATTGGTGACCTAATTATAAACTAAAATGCAGAACACATAGAGAACCACATGTTTACACAAAATATTACAATTTTAGCCTATACTTTTCAAGTTAATGACTGTTTCCATTATTTCCGTTTTAAACTATTTTAAACTTTTAAGCTTGGCTTTATCAAGGGATTATCAAAGTTTGTCTAGTTTAACATGAAACACTAAACACTGAAACACTAGACATGACATAACGTACAGTGAGAAAATGGATATTATTGTGAGATGTGCTAAATTACATTTCATTTCTACTGTATTATTATTGTTTCTGAAAAGTATATTTTAATTCATTTTAAAAATAATTAAAAATATTGTTTTAAATTTAAGCCAACAGAATATGTGCAATCAAATATCCTAAAAATATATCGTACAAATAATAATAGTATATATATATTTTAATATCAGCCAAAAATATTCCAGTATGGTATAGATATATTGTACATCCTTAAATTTGTTTGATATTCACAAAACACAAGACATGGATAAATGGCTGATCAACAGCAGGTGTATCAAAAACAACACACTAAAACAACAGGGGCTTCCTTCGTACATTAATAAAGTTTGACAATAAAGCTCCACCATTACAGAGAGGCTCAAATCTCTCTCTCAAGAACATCCTCATTCACTGTTCCTGGCTGGTGGAATCATCTCATCAGCATCAGGAACGCTGGATCCAAGTCAACCTTCAAACAACTAAAAAATAATCTCTTTCCACACTACACTTTATTTTAAATGTATTTATTCCTTTCCCTTTCTAGCTTGTACTTATTTGAACAGTGCCTGAGGCTGGTATTACGAGCATTTCCTCTGTCTGTTTACCTCTTTACGATGAACCACTTTATGTATTCCTCATTTTCTAAGTCGCTTTTCGAAAAAGCATCTGTAAAAAGACAATGTAAATATAACACTCACCTGTGAACATGGCCTTAAAGTAGTCACTGGCTGAAGCCATGATGACCCTGTGGACTGGGAAAGTTTCACTGCTGTCACCAGGTACCAGAGTTACATCACAAAGTGTCTTATCACCACGAAAACAATCCAACCCCTGGGTCACAGCAACGTTTTCCATTAGTATGTAGTATTTGCAGCGAAATTAACATTCTAGATTTTGTAAGTACATTGTATTTCTCTGTTGTGTGCTGTTTGTTTCCACTTTGTCTCTGTCTTACCTTGAGAATGGCAGTGCCATGCTCTGTGCTGTTAAACACTTGTATTTGTGGCTTTGGAGGTGCAGTAGGCTTTTGTGCCACTGGAGGTTTTGGGGAGGCTACAACTGGTTTTGGAGCAGGTTCTGGAGGTTTTGGAGCAGTCTCAGCAGGTCTTGGAGGAGCCGCCGCTGGAGGCTTCTCTGTCTGAGGAGGGGGCCGTGGTGGCTCTCTCTGCGATCTGCTTCCTATTCGGGAAAGTCTGCGATGCAGTTTTCCTTCCTCTCCACTGTTGCTGAAATAAAGACATATTTAAAACTCTGGCAATCACATCACATGAAATACCTACATTCAGCCTTTCCTCTATTTTATAATAATATTTATAATAACCATTTTTCTCAAATACTAACAGTTCACTAACTAAATTAATTATTTTATGTGTTAGTACAAAGTAAAACGATTTTTGTATATTGTA
The DNA here is from genome assembly GCA_032361065.1 of Enteromius trimaculatus. Lineage (NCBI taxonomy): Eukaryota > Metazoa > Chordata > Actinopteri > Cypriniformes > Cyprinidae > Enteromius > Enteromius trimaculatus. The sequence continues at coordinate 11,359,868 of JAUMHP010000057.1, forward strand.
TCTTAGTTGTCAACTAAGCCTCAACATTACAGCACGTTTCTATAATAAGCTACACTTAAGCTCTGAGATTTTTTTGAGCTCTTATTTCTATTTTCGCAGTAAAGCAGTGAAGAAAATATGATAGATAAATAAATAATGATGATTACAAAAGTACAAATTTCAGTTTATTATACAACATGACTGTCCAAATTGTCCTAGAAAGGCCTATGATGCAATAACTTCATAAGACTATCAGAACTTACCCCATGTCTTTTCTGTCTGCTTCTTTGCAAATATGCTCTCTTTAGGATTTCTGATTTTAAAAAAATAAGAACAAATGGTTAGGTTTTTCACCAGATCTGCAGAAACAATATTTGGATGAAGTTTCACCAACAACAAGGTCTGAATGGGGAAGTTAGCGCTGCCATCTGTGTGCAACGAAAGATGCCGTTTAGACAAACATGGCCTCTTCTTTATATGTGTGTGCATTGAAAGGAGTTGTTTTTCTGTAGTTATGTTCACGAAAATTGGCAGGTAAACTTCAGCTGAACTTACTGAATATTTTCTACTGGTTACTAATAAATAACTACTTCATTACCGTTGTCTTCAAAGCACTGCCACACAAATGTAAAGTTTTTGAGTGGGGTTAAATTATGGAAAGATGGACTACATAAAATAAAAGGAGCTTACCGAGACGTGGTGCTTTCTGAGGGAGTTTTAGAAGTGTCTTCTCATTTTAGCACAAAGCATCACGCTGTGATCATACTCAGTCGACACAAATGGGTATGTAGAGTGCGTTTACCACAACCTCATTGACTTCCTGTGTCACTTCTCTCTCACACACACACACCCTTACATGTTTCAAAACGTTCTATCTTCCTCCTTTTGACATGTTACTTTTAATAGGCTTCAGTTCAAGCCTTTGCTGCATTTGCACTCTGTTTGATACACATGAGGTGAACCCGTAGCCGGTGTGAAAAGAAAAAGATTGAAAGCAAATCTGTATTTTTTTTGTGCTGCTTTAGCAGTTTACTCTTTATTTACTGTAGTCCCTGTAAAACAAACAATCTTTACGTTAAAGACAAAGTGAAACCACGCACTTCTGAATATGAGATAAATGCATACATTTGTACCATGTGTTTATTTTTAGAGGGAAAAATTGAGTTAACCTCTTAAAAAAAAGTCAACAGAAAAAGTAAAGTACTTATTGTCAGATAAATATTGACTTGTTTAGTATTGCCACACAGGATTTTGTAATGTTCAATATCCATTCAGTACTGATGATAAATTGATGTAAATTTCTATAATATACCTTTGTTGTCTTTGGGCATTGCTGACTTGTTCCTGAAAATTGTGTTTTGCTATATAGTGGAGCATGTTAACCACAAAATAATTATTATCATAATAATTATCATCTTCTGCATTGCTGCTTTATAGTAATTATGAGAACCAAAACATCTGAATACTAAATTAACAATTTTGCACCTGTTTTTGTCTTAAGCTGCTTTGCAGCAATTTTTATTTCAAAAAGCTCTTATATAAATAAATTTGACAATTACAATTTAGTATACAAGCTACTAAAATAATTCACTCTTATGCAAAATAATGCCTTTATTTATGCAGTGCCGTGCATAATGTTTACTGAAATACAAATACCGTATTAAAACCTTCCATACATTTTGAACATATGTAAATATGTCATTTTTGTTAAATGTGACTTAAAGCAACAGTAGTTTCTTGAATACATTTAGTATTAAAGAGTTAGCTCACTCAAAAATTTAAATTCCATAGACAGCAATACAACTGAAATAATCCCAGATCCAGGAACGTACAGTAGTAAAAACCTTGGTAAAACAGTCCATGTGACATCAGATCAACTTCAGTTTTGCAACGCTAAGAGAATACTTCTGTGCAATAAAAACAAAAATAGCATAATTTACCTTTACCATTCTTTTCCCGTGACCTACTCTCTAAAATGGTGGAAAATGTATCACAACGTTAGTGTACGCCTTCCTCTAGGTGTAAACAACTGCAGATTACGTTCATGCACGTGCTTTCCTCCAGATGTAAACAAGGCTGATGCAGTCAAATATGTTAAAGCTTGAGAATGCGTTGCATTGTGATATACTCTTAAATAGCGGAAGAGTGAAATGATGCTATTTTAGTTTTATTTGCGCAAAAAAGGTATTCTTGTAGTGCCGCGTAGCTCAAGTTGATCCGCTGATGTCACATGGGCTGTTCTACTGTACTACGTTTCTGGATCTGGATCATTTCAGTTGTATTGATGTCTATGGAGGGGGAGATGACTCTCTGATTTCATCAGAAATATTTTAATTTGTGTTCTGAAGATGAACGGAGGTCTTATTGGTTTGGAACGACATGAGGGTGAGTAATTAATGACTGAATCTTCATTTCTGAGTGAACTAACCCTTTAATAGTAGGTTAACAGTGGATCTTTGCTGTCAGTGGTAAAGTAGAAATGACAAAAGTCTTCTTTGCTGTTCAAAGTCTGGAGAACTGAATGAGGTTCCTGTTGATCTCAGCAACATTTCGGCAACCTGGCAGAATAACAGGCAATTTGAAATGAACTGTCAGACATCAAAATGCTAACCATTTTTTGTTGTGCAACACATTACATTTTACATTGGAGACTGACCTGAGAGCGCCATGGATAAACGAAACTCGTCGTGTAGAATCTGTAAGATCTCTCTCACTCCTTCCTCCCCCTGATCAAAACATATTGTATATGAACACCTTATCTGCACCAAACGCAAGTATCTGTCAGTTTGTTAAGGAAACTTTCGACAGGCTTTCAAGCATTAGATAAACACTGCTTTCCACAGTTACCTTGTAAGCAAGGCCCCAGATTGCTGGTCTGCCAATAAACACGCATTTGGCTCCCAAGGCTACGGCCTTCAGCACATCATTGCCTGTACGGATCCCTCCGTCCATGTAGACCTCGACCCGGCCCTGCACTGCGTCCACTATCTCAGGCAGACAATCTATCTGTGTGACATGTAAGGTCACGGTGTAACTGTTTGAATGGTGGGAATCACGTCTTAGCTACAGAGACATTGCCTTACTGTTGCAGGCCCTCCATCAAGTTGCCGGCCCCCATGATTAGACACAATTATCCCTTGGACGCCATGCTCTATGGCCAGCTCTGCATCCTCTTTAGTAAGAATGCCCTTGATGATTATAGGCAGCCGTGATAGAGACTGGAGCCAGCACACATCCTTCCAGCTGATCGACGGGTCGAGTGTGTTAGCAGGGATCCCGTACTCATCCTGGGAGCTTGCCTGCTCCTGAAGAGGAAGGAAAGAGGCACTCATACAAACAGACAAAGTGTAAAAAGATACTGTATGCTTCAACTTGTTAATGCTTATATAAGCAGCATGAGTTTAAATTGTCAGTACCTCGCTCTGTAATTTCATGGTCAAGACAATGTTTCTCAAACTTAGTTCACAAATGACTAAAATATGAAAATTCAAATTCATTCGTGAAGTGCTTTTCACATGAAATATTTATGAAATAATAATGTGTAAGGTAGTTGGTAAGCTTAGATATGGGGTAGGATTAAGGGATGCAGAATATGGTTGAATATGTGCTTTATAAGTACTAATAAACAGCCATATGCTAGTAATATGCATGCTAATAAGTAGTTAAATAATAGTGAGAACAGGCCCTAAAAATAAATTATTACTGTAAATTTTTTTTCCTATACTAAATTGTATATTCATTATAATATTGATTTCCTCTTTTACTTGCGACCTTTTGCCCAACTTCGAAAATGATTTAAATAATATATATATTGCATAAAATGTAAAAAATTAATTAATGTTGCGTTAAATACATGTAATAAATATATTAAGTTGAATCAATATTATAATATATTTTTTATAATATTGTTTGTTGTTTTTCCCCATGTGCTCTATGTGACCTAGTTTCTGTCTATTGTTGATTATGTTCAGGTGTGTTTTGTTAATTAGCATTATTGTCTACCCTATTTAAGTTACGTTCAGTTCAGTCTTTGTTGTCGGTTCATTGTATGTGTCAACTTTGTGTGTACCGTCTGCCTGTCTGCCTGTCTGCCTGTCTGCCTGTCTGCCTGTCTGTCTGTCAGTTTGTAAACCTTTTGTGAGTATTAAATAATTAATATTGGAAGAATCCAAATCTCTGCTTGTTCAGACATTTAAATACATTTAAAATATATGAATAAACTGCCCTACCTGGAACATTCCCTCAAAGTTCTTGACCTTCAGGTGAGGTGGGAGCTTAAACTGGTTGCGTATGTCATTGCGGCGTTTGCCAGTGTAGGGCACATCCACTGTAAGCACCAGAGCTTTGTAGCCAAGTGCCTCCACCCTGCGCACGATCTGCTCCGAGAGCCTACGGTCCCGGTACAAGTACAGCTGGAACCAGCGGTAGCCGTTGGGTGCTGCTGCAGCAATCTCCTCCACTGAACATGTGGAGTATGTGCTGGCTATGTAACAGGTGTTCGCTGCCTCAGTTGCTAGAAAATGAAAGAGGAATAAGAGATAAGATGCAAAAAAAAAAAAAAAAAGTAAAACTAGTAGCTTCCAACAAGTTTCCATCTAGTGGCCAAAATGCTGCACATCCCAAGAAGTCATGAAACCCAGTAATTTCATCTCACTCTCACCTCTAGCGGTGGCCAGTTCTCCCTCATGCCAAGCAAGGCAGTGGAAAGCTGTGGGAGCAATTCCCACAGGAAAGCTTAACTCCGATCCCAGCACACAGGTCCGAGTGTCATTGATCGACACATCACGCAAAATCCGCGGCCTCAAGCGGATCCTGAAAGGGAGGACATTATTGTATGACATTTTTGTTTAGTTTGTATAAAATTCTATAGGGTAATACAAATACAGAGTAATACTTATTTAAAGAGTTCATCCAAAAATGAAAATTCAGTAATTGCTCACTCTCATGTCGTTCCAAACCTTTAAGACCTTAGTTCACCTTCAGAAAACTAAATATGGTATTTTTGGTGAAACCTGAGAGCTTTTGGCCCCCTATAAAAAGCAAAAAATGGAAACCTAAGATATTTAGTCTTGTTTTTAGGTGACAAAAATCCATATTAAGTAGATTTTGCTTAAAAAAAAAAAAAAAGTAAAACTATCTGCCCCACTGAGTAAAATGTTTTTTTTTTGCTTATTTAGTAAAAGTATCTTGATTTAAAAACTAGAAACAAGACAAAAAAAATAGTATAAGATAAGTCATTTTTTGCAGTGTACCGCGTTCAAGGCCCAAAAAAATAGTATTAAAATATTTCATGTGACATCAGTGGTTCAACCGTAATTTTATTAAGCTACAAGAATACAAAGAAAACAAAAATAACGACTTTATTCAAAAGATTTTATGCAAGGTCTATGCAGGGTCAGAAAAAAATGTATTTTATTTGAAGATAAACTGAGGTTTTATGGGTTTTGAAACAACATGAGGGCGAGTAATTAATGACAGAATTTTGGGTGAACTATCCCTTTAACAGCAGTATAGTACCGTTTATAGGCCAACAAGTTGTCATCTCTGGTGCAACAGTCATCAGCTCCAGCTTCATAATAGTCCCATGTAGCCTTTGAGAGGTGCTGCTTGGCATATTCTTCAAAATCAGTCAAACAGACCAAAGTCATTTCTACACAGACGCCTTCCTCACTATTAAAAAAAATATATCACAACTGTATGTTATATCAGCAATAATAACAGAGTTTGCATTCTTGCACCAACACATAAAGAGAAGTAGGAACATCCATATTAGATTACCATTTCCAGTGTCAAATATAAATTAATATAATAATAATAAATATAAATAAATAATTTAAGAAATAAGAATAATATTATATAAAAATGTGAATTAATCGAAATGAAAATGCATTCTAGATATTTCTTAAAGCATTAGCAAATGTAGGAAAAAATAACAATGAAAACTGCATTTAGAAATTTGCTATGATATTGCAGATTAGTACTCAAAACCACTGAACAAATTACCTGCATACAAACAGCTCTACACGCATGCATTTTCAAATTTAGGTGGAATATTACAATTAGTATTATGTAAAAACTCTACTTTGAAAACACAAACAAGAGGTCCATTTTACCTTTTCAGAAGGTTTAGACAAATTTATGCCACAGCACAGCGGTCTGCTTTGGTGCATTTAGTCAACTACCTTTGGCGATCAAAACACTGATTAACATTAAAAACTGAACCTAGAGGATGGAAACACAAGTGGGTTGGGATTAACTTTGGACTATAGTCCAATATAACTATAGTCTAGTACCTAGCTTTTACAAGACAATTTATTCCCTTACTGAGATTACATACTGCAAAGGAGAGTGATATTAGACACCAATATTTGTTAAAAAAAAAAAAATTTCAATAAACTTTTCAAAAAAATGTTCATGAACTACCGCTAAAAGTTAATAATTAAAGCAGAACACCAGATCTGTTCTCGTAGTCATCAGAAACGCCTGACCTATGGACTTAATCCAGTACTGTTTTTAAGGACTGCAGCAACCCAGTGTTTACTCATCCATCAGCACATATAAACTATGTAGAAATAAACAAACAAACCAAAAACATACAATAGAATGAATTACCTACCAACATCACAGTAACTCTAGCTCAAATCTTCAGCTATAACGGACTGATATGAAAAAGCCTGTGTGCAATGCAGTTTTGCTCTGGTGTGAATAAACATAAAATAGCAAAAGAGTGCCGTGACCTATCATGCTCGGGCATAGTACTGACCCCTGATGTTTATTGTGTTTGCATAAAATGGAAATGTGCTGATTGGTCACACTGAGCACCGAGTCAATCTCAGACGCACGTGCACAAATATGCAGCCTTACTCGCAGCTCTCTACCACCTGCTCTAACCAGTGCGATTGCAACAGCACAGTCTATCCAGAATGCTGTTCAAATGAAATGGTCAAGTAAAATTCTCACAAATGGCCAACACTGATACATTTCTTTATTTTACAGAGATTGAGTATTTACTTTAAATTTACCTAGTTAAACCAAGTTTGGATGTGGATTCAATCATTTCATCATATTTGTAGAATGATTATTATCCCTTCAGGTATACAAGGTACTAACCCTAAAAAAACACTTTTATCAAAGATGGCTTTAGAACCTTAAGTGGGGTAGCCAGGAAAAAGATTTTAGGGTGTCTGTACAGGGTATAGTAAATATATATGCGATTGTTGAAAATACAGGGTCAGTAAGGTATAAAAAAATTAATATATATGGTTTCCACAAAAATATTAAGCAGCAGCACAACTTGCTCTACTTGGCTATTTTAATAATAGGCCTATCCTTTTTTTTGGACAATATGTGTCCATTTTGCCCTTGAGACTGCCAAGTTATACATTTACAAATGTACCTCCTTTTCATAGTGTACTTGGTATCATATCTTTCAGTGTTTTATTTCACATCACAAACACAGTCAGCAGAGCCTGAACTCCTGCTGTTTCTTTATGTGCTTAAATTACAATCATATCACACCACATGTTCACACGTATATAAATAATTAGGGAAGACTGAGTTAATGAACATTCAGCAGTCAATATACTAACTGATGAACAAACGGCAAACAACATGTTCAAACAAACATCAGACTCCGTTTGAGCCAGGACAAAAACAGTCCCGACATAATACATTAAAGCCTCCACATAACCCAGAGTGACTGTCTGTCAGTGAATACTGCTATTGTACCATCAACAGTATATACACTAATACTGACTCTAATCAAACTGCATTGCACTACAGTCAAACATCAAATGGTTTTCACACACACGGCCTATTTTGCTTTTGTATTTCTTATCTAACCATGTCCCCGTAGTTGGTTTGCCCCACATAAAGCTTTTGGTTTTGGCATCAGCAACTTGATTAGCTATTTCCGGCAGATGTGTGCTCAATAATACTGCTAACTGCTAGTCACTTACCCACTAGAGCCCAACACGTTCATATCTTTACGACACTCCAGCTCAGCATATGTATGGTGTTCACGGTCTAGAAAGAAGCATATAACAACATCACATCTTTCTTTTGTCTTATTATTCGCCTTTTATGATTATTTATCTTGTTTCAATGTGTTGTCATGTCAGACAACACAGACTTCTAGAATAAATGAACACTAGATGGCGATAGTAAGCAAATAAAGACTTAAGTGAAAAAAGTAATAAACAGAAAGAGTGTTTGAAGATAAAAGCTTGACACACATGCCCTATTTAGCAACATTATAAACAAATCACTAAGTGTGTGATCAAATGAAGTGATTGTGGCTTTTAGTCATGTGACAGCTGTCGTCATACTCCTTTTAGCTGCTGTCACTCATGTTTCAAAGCTTGTTTATGAGTGGCAGGCACAAATAAAGCTTTTTTTGAGCTGTATCTCACTAGAGGAATCCATATCTAAGATAGGATTTAACACATACAATACTCATTGTGTATCACTTTTTTTTAAATTTCGTTTTATATTAGTTTTTAAAAGAAACCATTTTTTATATCCAGATTAATGTCTTAAAGAGTCATTTCTACCCTTCTAGTGTGTATGTTGATATGCCTTACCTTGTCGATAAATCTCTTGATTTGCTCCTGAGATCTGTACTATGTTTCTCTGCCACATGTGTTTAGGTAGGACCGTACAAAAGTGGCTCAACCCCCTGCCTCCAGGCTGCTCCCCAGTTCCACTCACTCACTCACTCTTTCACACACAGTCACTAAGCCCTACAGTCAGCACTAGCCCAGTCCACACATTGTACAAGAGTGAAAAGGGGGCCAGAAGCAACTTTTTGTTTGAATTGTATGCTTAGAGCGAGGGTCACTGCTTGACATCAATGTGCCTGTGTTTGTTCTGCTTTTCTTTCGTGCACTTTTGCAAATGTTTAAATAAATATAATATAGTTGGCTCTGTGACAAATTGCTTGTTATGTTTAACACTTCAGATAAATAATATTTTGGACAATGCATTATTAGTTATTCTGAGTACAATTTTGTAATAACGAGGATTGACTGTTGCATCACCTGATTCAGTATATATATTTTTTTGAAAAATATAATATAAATATAATTTAATAAATGTTCATTTTTCAAGTGTTTTAAATGAATAAATGCTATTGATGTAATGTTTAACTGTTCATGTTAAAAGTGAGTTGGCATCAGTAAGATTTCATAACATTACAAAGTTTCCTGTACATTCCCCAAAGTGGCATACATTTGATCAAAAAAATGTTACAATTATAAATAATATTTTAAAATATAACATTTCTACTGAATTAAGTCTTTAGTGTTACATGATCTTTCAGGAACCATTTTGATATGCTGATTCTGTTCTTCTTGATACATTTTTTCATGATGCTTTGATGAATAGAAAGTTCAGCACTTATGAAATCCTTTGTGTCATTGTAAATACTTTGCAACATTGTAAAAACATTTCACTCTCAATTTTGATCAATTTAATGTATTTAATGCATACATAACGTTTGCTGAATAAAAGTATTTTTAACACAACATATTTTTTGTTTGTCATATACATTTCTCACTGTCGAGGTGGAAAGCTCACAAGCTCGAGGAAAGTATCAGTGTCTGAACTCACCATGAACGAAACAAAACTCCACTTAACGCCATTCATGCCATGCTTGTGCAAAAGCTAAATCAGATTCTCTCTCTATTTCATTACCTCCTTATACCACTTATTTAATTTAAATCGAGTTACAATTTTCACACAGTATTCTGTGAGTGTGCGTTTTTCTTTTGAGCAGCGCTGAGTGTTTTGAGGGCCATGCTGGGCTGGGCATGAAGGCGTCCTTTGAGCAGCAGAGAGGTGATGACGGACCTGATTTTACTGAGGTGTTAATTGTGTTAATCCACAGATGGCTCTGATGTTTGTCATATCTTTCCATCTCTCTTTCTTCTCGGTTTCTCTACCCTCCTCAAACACACAACCTCTCAGTCATCTCAGTTCAACCCCTCTCCCTTTCTTCCTCGCTCTCTCTCTAAAATCTGAAGTGAGGTCTGGGTGGAAAACCTTTTTCACATGCTGCTGCTGCTGCTGCTGTCTGTGCCCTTAGGCTACAACACCGTTAGCCCACAACATGTGTGTTAGATTGAGCAGAGAGTTCTCCTGGCCCTGGTCACAATCTTTTGTCTTTACCTCAATCTCTCTGTAGGTCTAGCAGTGGAGTTCAGTTTTGAAGAGCTAATGGTTTTTTTTTTTTCTTTTCTGTCCTTTCGTTCCACAACCTAAACAGCGCCTACTGCTCGTCACAATATAGTCTCAAGATCAAAAACACCACCCTCTGTCTGTCAAACACAGTTTGAGTTCATCACACATGGATCTTCACCACACATTATTGAATGTATGACTGTGTGAGAATATACATGTATGAGAAAATGAGGTCAAATGGTCAGACCCCCCCCCCAAAAAAACAACAAATCAGTAGAAAAATGTATACCATGTAACATAGTATCTTTTACAGTTTATGCACATTTCTTTAAGCCATGCAACACAATGTAGAAATGCTTGTACAACCCCTCCCCCCCCCAACAAACAGAAAAAAGCTACTGTAAAAACCCTGTTCATTTGTTAATTTCCATGTAATAAATCTAATGAGGCATTTAACCATGTTTACAGTTGTGTATGTGGAACAGAACAGGTAATCTTACAATTTACTGTAAAAAAGTACATTTCCAAAATTCCCTGTATGACAAATTTGATGGTTTTCATTTAGATAATTATGCTTCTTCCTCAGTGTTTTGTTATTCGTTATGTACATTATGAATTTATGCTACATGTTACATTAATGTTTAGTGCATTATTTCAGTGTCATGTGTGTTACTGTGATTGTGTTTTGTTGTGTATTTATATAACACCATATATCATCTAGATTAATATATACTTCTGATGACCTTTGGTTCATCAGCTTTCGCTTTCCCACTTGTGTTTTTATGCATGGTGGTACATTATAAAAACAATATGTTATATGTCAATATGTTATTTTACTGATTTTTTTCAAAGTACACAATGCAATGCAAAATTCAAAATACAACTAAAACATCTCTTTAAACTTGAGCATTGAACCATATTTTCAGACTGTTCTCTGAATGTATGTTTCAATCTCTGAATTAGGCATTTACTCTAGCAACAGAATCATTTTACTGTACGAGACCGATTTGACTCTCTTCAAACTCACTTCATAATACAATCTTCATGTGCTAACTGTGGCATCTGGGATTTCTTGTCTATGTCACTTCACTGTCTGAGAATTCATAGTATATGGAACCAAACTTGCTAATAAAACCCCTCCTATTTCTATTAATTTGTCAATGTCGTCCTCTGTCACCCTAATGCCGTTATTTCTCAGAATCTTTCTTTTTGTTCCTTTGTAGACTGGAGACAGCTCATAAATCTGGAGTTGAGATTGATTGATGGATATATAATTGTCTGGTGTTTTTGCATGAGAGAAGAGACAGAAACGCGGGGGAAAGTGCTAACTCAGCACAGTTTATATTGACGATTCACTCCAACACCCTGCTTATTACAACTTATTTTGAGGAGTAATGAATTACAGTCATGAAAATCAAGGGAAAAATCCCACCAGAGTTGCTAATTTGATGGTTTAAAATGTGAGGACCCTGCATGCAGCATAACATTTGAGTTATTTTATTACATCCTGCAGACCTGTGTGTTCACTGTCTGAACAGTGAATGTTGTTACAGAAGACAGAAATCAAATCTAAAATGCTTTATATCTTGTGTAATATTTAAAGCTACTATTATAATTTGTTTGATTTTACAATAAACAGCCAAAAATGTGTTTAAACTAGGAATTAAATGAAATGAATTAATGAAATTACAAGATTTTGACATACAGACGAGATTTATGGTTAGAAACTGCTAAAAAGAAGAAAAAAAAAGGTTAACTTCAAACTGTAAAATCTGTGTCCTGCTTTGTCATAAACGTGTTTAACCTACAGTCCAGAAACTCTGTGCTTTCTTCTTAAAGGTTTCCTTTAAAATGTTTGGCTGTACTAATATGGAACCATTTATGAACAGATAATAGAGTTAATGTATGACACATAAATATAAACTTGTCAATGTTTAATTCCCTATCAACAATCCAAATATTCCCTTCATATATACAGTATATTCATTATTTTTGGAATAACTGCATGAAGTAATGTATATGAATGCACCTGTACTGTGAAGCGTTAACTATGTTTGTTTAAAACTTTCTAAAGCACATTTACATTTTTAATTACTGTAGAAAAGGTTTTAATGATGAGTATTAATTTTAATTTTGGGGGTTCAGAACTCTGGAAAGCTCAAAACAAAGGCTTTTCTGAATGTTTACACGGTTCTTTTTTTCATTTAAATAAGTTTTTATTGGAATATTAAATGTTTCTTGGATAGCAAACTTCTCTTGCACATGATCAGTCACTGAGTAGTTCTGTAAAATGGTATCAGAAGACGTTTGCTTTTGAAATGCTGTTTAAATTGCACATTTATGAAGTCATATAAACACCACTCAACATTTAGAAAAACTTCAGCTGAAGTCAATTCATATGAGGACCATCCAAGTGCCCCAAACCTCACCCATAACCTTGGATCAATTTCATATAAATGTTTCTTCTTATTGTTATGGCCCAGTTAATTATCATCCATCCAAGAAGCAAGATGAGTTCAAGCACCTTGATTGCACAAAACTAGGTGAAATCAAGAATATTTGTTTGATCAATAGCGCTCATTTTCCCTGCTAAAAATCAAACACTCAAAAGAAAAGGAGAACGGAAAAACTGAGTGCTCTCATTTAGATTCAGCTGCTGTGCTGATTAATCTGGAAAGGATACTTTGGGTCATTTAAACTAGTGTTGGGTTCCAGTATGGTTGGGGTATAAAAATGAGAATGAGGTCAGATCAACTTCTCTTGCTAGGACGCTCCTCTTCTGTCTTGTAAAGGACTTCAGTCTCAGTGTCCACATTTAATCAACTCTGTGTGTGCTCTGTAATTATGCAGTTATGCAAATTACCATATAGTTTGTCCAGCTGGAAGCATCAAGTATGCAGTAAGCAAGAAGCATTCCTTTTTTCCATAGTTTTCGGTCTGCCTCACGTCCGCCTTAAAATGGGTTTATTTAATATCTTTGACTAGTTTTTTCATATCTTTGACTTCATACACTGTTAAACAAATAAAGAATAATGTTACTTTAATGTTACTTACTAATGTTACTAATAAAATTACTTTGATAATGTGCACTTTTATCGAATTACAAATGTGTCCCCTCACATGATTTTAGTCACAGTGGCGTGACATGATACATGAAAGCTGCACTGGTTTCAGATAAATATGAAGAGCCATTGAACAAACAACAGTAAATTTTAGGCAATATCAGATGAATGGCATGCCATCACTCACCAATCAGACATGACCTGAATGAATTTTAAACATTACAGCCAAATGCTGCATTTTTAAAGTACCATATGCATTTAAAAATACAAAAAAACAAAACAACAACACACAAATAAGAAAATTGTTCACATTTAAAATGTGAATACACCTAACTGTGCCATCATCTCATTCCTCCTCAAACTTACCTCAGTCATCAGTTTATTTTCACTTCTGTAAATTGTTGCATTAGACTGCTACCCTCCAAAATTAAACAATAAAATACCATATATCATACTTCCACATGATGTCAAGTTTGTGCTTGTTTTGATGTTGGTTGTTTGTTTTCATTCTGTGTGAAGAACATCAATGCCAAGTCACGAAGGCCGCGTCTCTTGTGTTCACCGTGCTCACACGGGGATGCTGTGTGACAGTAATTCATCACAGGGTTGTGGGAAAAGCTGCTGATGAGAGTCAGGCTTTCAATTTGTTACAGCTGTACAAAAAGAGAGAGGAAAGGCCATTTTTCAGGACCCCAATCACTCCAGAGTCTCTAGAAGTCTATATAAACGCACTGCAGAGCAGAGGCATGTGCATGCTTTCATTGGGTTTTACTTTTAATGATACAGAGCAGATGTTTGCATGTGACGGTGTTCATTTTAGTGAGGAAGAAAAAGAAAAAAAAACTTCACAGAGAGATGTAAAGCTGTCCATTAGAGAGTGACCACTGCAGTGCACTGGGGCGTTGGCCAAATTATGCCGCCAGAGCACATGATAACGAAACTATTTACAACTACACTGCAGTAACAGATGAGCCAAGCATGCTTTTTATTGGGCCTGTGTGGACTCAGTGGAATGTTAAATAAGATTAAACGTTTTAAGAATGAGCATCTGTTTGGATGTGCGTGTCCAAACCATTGCTCAATCTGACATAAAGCTCATGCCACCCAGAAATGTCAATCACCCCATTAGCTTTGATGCTAAAAGACGATTGTCCGTTCAGCCCTACACACCAGACTGGCTCTCCAAGACAGACGTACCGTCTCGTGCATTGATGGGTGACAGAGACAAAAGCATATTTGCTTGAATGAAAAGTGGCGCCACATTAGCTTTACACAAGTTTTGTTTTATTAAACAAAGCATGAAATCCACCAAAAATCAGCACTATCATATGACAAATGGAAAACAAAAGCCTTGGAAGGCTCAAAGAAGCAAACCTGCTGAAAGACACCCGTTTTGCATCTGTGTGAGGTTTTTTTTTTTTTTTACATCACAAGCTACTCCAGAAGATCTTTGGTCAAGCATACACAACATGGTGGGGAAGTTACTTTAAAACTTTTGCTTTCTGAGCTACGTGCTAATCATAATTTTATAATTTTTTCATAATCACTGTCTTTGACTATATTATGTCAAAGGCTACACTGCAAAAAAGTCTTAGTACTTCTGTTGTCCTTCTTGAATCATGCTATATTTGCTTAAGGAAAATGGGTAACACTTTAGAATAGCGGATGGTTATAAGTCATTTATAAGAGATTAGTTAATTAATTTACAAGTCATTTACAAGTTGTGATATGTTGAAAAGCACAAAAAAATGTTTTTTTTTTTTATTTAATAAAGTGTG
>JAUMHP010000057.1:11385182-11404758 GCA_032361065.1 Enteromius trimaculatus
TATTTTGCATTGGAGCAGCCTGCATCATAATCTATTTGCAAGGTAAGATATATCTTATCTGTACTTAGTGTATATTATTTGACAGATTTTGTTGTATATGCATTTATTATTTGGTTGAAGTCGTATTACACTAATATCAATGCACAGACTAGCGTTTACTTCACTAGCTTAGTAAACTGTACTAATTAGGGCTGGGTTTCGATTTTAATTGTTTCTCAATGTGACAGTGATCTCATTGTAAATCCTAAGAACCTACAGATGCTGTTGTCACTTGATGCATGAACCAAAACAATGAAACACAGTAAATCGCAATAAGGTTTGTTACTTGTGCTGTGAAATAAAGTATCAGAGTTCAGATTCGGTCAGTTGTTAACTTATCAGTAAAGTTAAACAGTAGATACAGTTGTGGTTTTAAATGTTAAAATACCTAAAAGATCATTTTAGCACAACAGTACAAGCGGCAGTGCAGAACTCACATAAACCAATCATCTCTTCCTCTGTATTTCTAGTTACCACAGCAAATAAACATAAAGGATCATCAGAAGGTGCTGAAAGAAACAGAACATCCTGCCGGAATGAATCCCATCTCATGTAATCCCTCAGTTTTAAGACGTCAAAAAGAAATGGCTTGTAAACAATGTCACAGAAAAGCCACTGAGTGAGTATAACCTCTAAACTTGTCTCTAAACTCTAAGTGGTGGTTGAGGAGAGACCCCCCCCCACATGATTGTAAAGCGCTTTGGGTGTATGGCAATACACAGTAAAGCGCTATATAAATGCATCATTCATTCATTCAAAAATGCGTCATTCATTCATTCATACATTCATTCAAACTTGTTAATTAACTGGAGGAAAAAAAAATAAAAAAAGGATATGCACTAGATGACATTCATATTTTTTTACTTAACCTGTTTTTGAATATGATGTTTTGAATAAATTAGTCTTAAAAACAAGTATCTAAATGTTTCAGCAAACTGGGGAATAAAATATATTATTTAAAATAAAATATTATTTTAATAATAATAATTATAATAAACAGCCTTACATGCAACTAAATTGTTTCTTTAAATGTTTCTACAATCACTGTAATATACTAATGTACAGACTGACAGGGTTTATTGTATGCTTACAGCATTTGTTGAGCAAGATTTTTTACTCCGCTTCAGCTTTATGTCTGAGTAAATCAATGAATAAGGTTGTGTTTTTGGGACCTTCTTGTTTTACATGTTTGAGAATGAAGAATAAAATCATCTGGAATTATATCCCGAGGAGTCCAAATATCTACCTCAATGAAGACATATGTGGTAAGTGTACTTTTTACATTGTAAATGTCTTATAGACATATTTACTTTGATAGTTATGTAAATCTTCTTATTGGCGTCACAGTCTCGCTAGATTAATACATTTAAAACTAAGACTTTTTGAAGTAAAATAGGTGTTTTCTTGTAAAATGTAATCAATGTTTAATGTTTTTTTTTATACAGCGCTAGTGATATCAAGCCACTTGACCGGTGTGGAACAAGTCTCATGTTTTTAAGCTTGATTGTGTCCAGTTCCATCAGAATTCTCTTCTCCGTCAGGCATAGTTCAAAATAACTGGCTCTATATTTAATTCTTATTTTATACTTCCAGGCTAAAAAAGGTCACTGCCTGTATTTGATTGAGTAAATACTTGATGTTTAAGGACTGAGTCATTACTTGAAGTTATTAATGTGTTTTTGGCATGTTGTGTGTTTGGCAACACTTCTTTTAGCCCTAACAGTCCATACATGAAAATAATTCTTTCACACAATGAGCCTGATGAATTGTATTGTCATGCTGAACATGTGTACATTGTTAAGTTTTTCGAGATGGTTGTTTAAGAAATGAAAAGCTACACACAACATAAAAATCACAGCAATAATCCTCTAATTCTAGATGCTTTCAGTATTTGCTTACTTAAATCCAAATGGTGTGCATTGTACACTTAAATAAGTCTACATATCAAAAATGTCAACAATGAGTTTGTAAACAATGTTCCCTTCAAATTTCTGAATATGACACTGTGCCTGGCATTGGAACGCTACTCACACATTTCACATCCTGCAGGACTGTGAAAGTGCAGAGGCTGAGTCTGGTATTGAACAGACAACAGTGGACATGTTCATCTTGGTTCAGAGGTTGCTGGTGTTGGTTCTGGAGACCAACCTTTGGATGTTGGTGTGGAAGTTCTGCCGTGCCACTCTTGGGTGTTTGATGTTTGATTCCTGATTTATGTGCAAGCTATGCAACTCTGGACTGGACGTTTGAAGAAAATCCTTGATACAACCAAGCTGTCACCAGAGAACTCAATTGAGATGTTATTTTTGACTTGAATCAAATTCAAGTTTGTTAAAAATGTAGATGTAGAATGTTTCTTTTGTACTCATGCACCCGTTATGTAATTAAATATGGAAAGTGTGGTGGTGCAGAGCCACTCAACATCCCATGCATTTTTCTGACCATTATCCTTTTGTTCTGAATTATTACATACAAGTGTATAAACACAGTGTAGTATGTCTTGCTAGCATATAAATCTATATTTACTTTGAAGCATTAATAAATTGATGTAATGTTACAGTGGTCTTGCTGTTCTTTTTTGTGTGTTATAGTTAGATTTTTGCGTGATTAGGTGTGGTAGGATTCAAATATGAATATGTTGAGTTGATTAATAAAAATTATGTAAATGTGATGCATTTTATGTACATTGGGTTTATTACCTAGTAATACATATACATGTTTCTTATGCATTAAAACTGATGGGATTTACAGGTACTATTATTACTTGTTTCATTTACATTGGCAAATTTGCACAAACATAAAGTTTATTAGTTAATTTTGGATAAAAATATGTAATCAAAATGGATAAAATTTTTACATGCAATTGAAATTGAAATAAATTAAATCTCTCTGGTCTGTTCAGAATCTTCTATCAAGAAGTGCAGGAGCTAGTACAATCAGGTTAAGTAAAGAAAGAAAGCGACATACAAAACATTTGCTTTCTTACTTGTTCAGTAAATTCAATCCCAGACTGAAAAAATAGTGGTTTAGAACAAGATGGTCAATATGGATATGCTAGGGTAAAATTTCCATTTAAATGTGCTATTATTGTTTTTCCATCAAAGGAGACCACAATAATAATGTCCATCCACTTATAACCAGTGTTTTTTTGTGGTCAAATTAGGAAAAGTCTCATTTTTCCAGTATCAGCGTTCTGTTATACATCACTATGAATCCGAAGAACTGGAAATCATTATTCCAATAATTACCATGCAATCATCAAGCCCAAAAATATAATGAAAAAAAAAAAAAGAAATAGTTCTAATGCAACTTGTCAATGTATTGTATGTGACATTTAATCAAAAGCATATAATTTTCTTTTTTTGCGATTCCTGTCATGGCAGCCACCAGATATTTTCTGATGTGCAAAACTTGCTGTAAGTGGATGGTCATGGTTTGAAACTAGTGATACTAATACACATAATATCACAAATAATATCAAATATACACTGCAGTTCAAAATCTTGGGCTATTAAGATTTAAAAAAATTACATTCAGAAAAGATGCATTAACCTAAGCAAAAGTAAGAGTTTACAGTTACATTTATAAAATATTTCCATTTTGAATAAATGCTGTCGTAACTTTTCATCAAACAATCATCAAAAAATTATAACGGTCTCCACAAAAATATTAGGCAGCACGTCTGTTTTCAACATTATGATAAGAAACGTTTCTTGAGCAGCAAATGGTTAAATTTCTGATTTCCGAAGTATCATGTGACACTGAAGACAGAAGTAATGACTGCATTTAAAAAAAATAAAAACAATTAAAACAGAGAACTATTCTTTTTTTTTTTTTTTTTATTAAGAATTTAACATTTTTACTGTATTTTTGATCAAATTAATGTAGCCTTGAGTATAAGAGACTCGTTCAAAAAACGTTAAATTATCCAACCAACTACAACCTAATGAATGGTGGTTTAAGATGTTCAATTATTTGCAGTTAACTCTCTATTAGCCAAGATTGTATTATATGTAGTTTATCTTCTCCGAGCTCATGACCTTAACCATGATCTTTGACCCCACACTCGTGCTCTACTGTATGATAGCGGGAGAGTGAAGACAGCAGATGGGAGTGAGAGAGCAAAGACCCTTTCTCCACCCCCGTCACTCTTTCCCTCCTGTTCTGTCAGCGCTATAACAGAGAAGGAGACAAGGTGCTGAAACACATCCCTCCTGAGGGACGACCCCCTCCCACCTCAGCACCACACAGACACACACGGCTGGCTGCTTCCCTGCCTGTTCGAAAACAGTCACGCATTTGCCTCTGACAGGCAAGAGGACCACAGCACATGTTCCCCACAGCTGAGAGGGACGTCTGGTGGCCTGCGCTTAACGTGAAGCCTCTGGTCTCAGCGAACAGATCTGTGGCGCTCTGGAGGAAGAACAGTGCAAGAGATAACTCCATTATAGCCCACCCAAAGTCCGGCCCGGTCTGCTTGGACTACCGTCTCGCTCACTGCTGCAGGCTGTTCAGACATGATGGCATAGCTGTAATGGAAACCAGACCCTCCTCTCAGGAGCAAACATTGCTTTACAGAAAATACTTCTGACCAGCTGTTTATTTTCCTTAACGGACCAAAGTAGGAGGGGGGAAAATAATTAATATACATGGAAATTTCCAAAAGCGCTTTTAGGACTCTTCAATTAAATGGAACTGTTATTTAACTAGCCAAGCCATCCATCTACCTATCCATCTTCTCATCAATTCATCCATCCATCCATCGACTTGGGTGGCAGGCGCCCCGTGGGCTCAGTGTCAGAGGGGAAGGCCTGTCTGTCAGTGTCAGGATGCTGGCGTGTCAGGGAGCTGTTGATGCAGGCTGAGGCCCAGGCCTGGTCCTTGCGTTCCCTAAGCCTGTGCCCTCATAGCCTTGCCCCGTGGTGGGCCATGGCCCCCTGCCTCTATATATTATCACAGGTGGGCTGTTGGTTACAGCCACCCAGCCCATTCTCTCCACAGCACATCAGGGGCGGTCAATAGGCCCTGGTTCTATTACTTGAATCTTGGCCAGGCTCTTTAGAACAGACCTATGAGGGTGGCTGGAAAGATAAATCTGTGGTGAGGAGATGAACAATTAGTGATCAGGGAGGGTGATGAAAGCGGTCGACATTCACGGAGCAGACAGGCCTTGCATGCAATAAATATGGGGACAAAGATTTTTTGACAGTTGATAGCAGGGTTATGCACAGTGAATAGAAATGGGATGGCCAACAGAATGTAGAATGTAAGTTATATGTAAAGATGCAGATTTAAAAACAGTTCAAAATAGAATAGTTTCATTAAAGCCTTTTGATGTTTGCTTATGGCCTTGAATAAAAATAAAATAGAAATTCACCCTGTCTGTTTTCTAATGAATGTTATTGATCTTATTGTGAATAGTTCATCCATGTAACAATTTTTTGAGCTTGCAATATTTTTTATCAGTCACTCTCTGGTGATGTATGACAGACTGCAATCACTGAGAGCTTGCATTTAAATCTGCCTCTGTCAAAAACACATGAAGCCATGTCCCTGTCATATGTTTTTTCTTTTTTAATTTCATTTCACACAGATAATCATCACACTTTGGAAGAAAGGATTTGACCCTACTTTCATTACAAGAAACTGTAATAAATAAACTTTTGTGGTGAACTTGTTATTTCTCAGAATGTATTAGGTGTTGTATATTTCTTTTAATGCAGGATTTTTTTTTTGTGAGTCAATTTCAATTAAAATTCCAATTTATGAATTGAAAAATTGATGAATTTTCTTTGTCCTAACAATTTCCTAAAGCAATGCATTGTAAATTAATAAATGCTTAAATTTTGAGCTCATTCTGTTTGATTTTTGGCTACTCTACTGAAGTTACATTTATTTAGATTATCCATTGGTTAAAAATATAAATAAAGTGATATTCTTTTTGTAAAACAAAGGAACCTCAGTAAAGTTGGAGATGGACCACACACACTCAAACACAGAGATTAGCCACATATTATTTTCCTAAAGTCTATCACAGTGGGGTGCTGCCAGTTCAGTCTCTGCATACCCACCCTTCTTTGCTCTCTTTCTCTCCCTGTCTCTTCATCCTTCTGTTTCTGTCACACATACTCAATCAAACACAAAAAATGTCAAATGTAAGCATAAGCGGTTTTTCCAAACACCACAAACATTTTATTTTGCTACAGCACATTAAATGAAGAAACATAGTGGGGGCTTTAAGGAGATGTTGCAGTAAAACCACCTTTACTATTTTTTAGGAATAGAGAGAGAAATATCATCATCAGCATGATATAATGAGAATTCCTCTTCACAGGGGTGCAAAACAAGGCACTGCAACTGGGTGGGCAGGAAACAGATGCCAAAGGCACTAACAGCCAACAGAGAGAGCGAGAATCATACAGCATGATGCAAACACAAAGTGAGGTTTTGGTATAGACATGCTGCTTGATCATGGTCTTTGTGTTACAGAGCACAGTGCCGCAGGAGACAGTCTTGAATATAGAATATGTGTGTGAATACAACCAGATGCAAAGGTGAGATTAATCAGCTGCAGATGTTAAACGCTAAAAAACAGAGAACTGTTTGTACTTTTAAAACATCTGGTTGAAAAACCAGGGGGTCGATAATTACATAAAATGAAATGCTGGAACTGTGATACTTTTTTATGATTTTTCTGTTCCAAAACAGTGAGTTGTGCCTATATTTGAGTAAAGGTAGGGTATGTCTTAATAAAAAACATAAATGTGGTCTAAATAAATTGCTCAGGTTATGAGACATAGGCACTAAGCATTCATGCTTTTGCAGTGTAAAGGAAGGAGTAAGTGTAAGCCTGGTTTTTAGTGGGATAGCCTGCTTAACTCAGAAGTGAAAATTATTCTATCGTTAATTTTCAATTTGTTTCAAAAGATGGCGGCATCAGTTTGGTACCAATTCGTTTGTAGCCTATTTATTTATTTATTTGAAATTACTTAAATTGTCTTTTATGAGATTTTATTACGGTACTAAATATTTTTGTCGAGGTGGCAAATCTAATGGGCAGTTCCCAAGTTTAGCTTGAGTTGCACAAGTTTAGCTTGTGTGTTTTGTCCCTTATTGGACACCGTACGCCTGTGTTTATGAATAAGTCAAGATGGCGCTGTCCGTGAGCTCTAACGTGAAATCTGTCTTTCGTTTTATCCATAAGATGAATTCCCATAAAAGATTATTTAAAGCTGGGAAAACGACGGGAACGACGGTAAGAAAGTGTTCTCTTTTTACCATTTTATTATTTGCCAGTTTGGCAGCTTTACGAAGGTGGTTCACCTTCAATGAAAACCTTCTGTAATACATTGAAAGTATCCGACAGCTGGAATTATCAGTCTAAACACATTACAGTGGTCTTTACAATGTCTTCAGATATAGGCTAATAGAGTGTAAAAAATTGCGTTGTTTAAAAAACAGCCTTTACAATTGCTTGTGAGATCGTTGTGAGAGCATAGTTGCTACAGCTTATTAAAGGCAAGAATAGTTCTTTTAATTTATTTAACAGTAACCTGCAGTTAAGCATCTTGACTTGGTTGTTATCTGTGAGGACATTAGGTATTGCTGTGCTGCAAATGTGTAGCTTTGAAGGGTGGTGGTATGCTGTGAGATATAATCATATAAAAATTCAGCTTTGCCATCACACAAATTAATTGCATTTCAAAACCAAGTGTAATAATATTTCACAATATTTTTTAATCAAATAAATGCTTTGGTGATCATATGATACACATTTTTCCCATAGTTTAGGGCTGGAACTTTTTTGTTTTTTCAAAAATATTTCGCTTCAAAATCAAGAGTCTCATTTCATTTTCTTCTATAAAACACAACAGTGGAGCTGTTTCGTATTGGAGTTCAATGCGTTTATTTTAAGTTAGTGAATTCCATTATTCCTAAAACCATTCCATTATACCTATTCTAGTGTTGAGTAATGAAGTTTGGTGTTTGAATAGCAGTTTGAAAATTGATATGTAATTCAGCCGTACATGACAGCAGTCTGTAGACTTGTTTTTATAAAATAATTTTATCTTTTTTTTCTTCTCTGTGCTGGATGTTCATCATGAAAGTAGCACTGCTATCTCCATATTAAATTATGAAAATTATAAAAATAATATTTTTTTCCCCAAAAGATTTCTTACAGGACTCTCCTTTTCTCTGTGGCTTGGAGTTATGGAGAATATGGCCTTTTACCAGATTTTCTCACTTTTGCCAAACAATATTTGTATGCTTAGTACACCACTAAGATTGCCTGACTTTTTTCAGTTACAATACATTTAAGCATTTGAATTATACTGTGTACGTATGTGAATAAGTAGATACGTATTGCCAGTAGACCAAAATGTTCTTGGAATATTATAATGCTTTTGGAAACGGGTTTGTAACATAGAACATTTCTAGAACTACCTGGTGTTATAACCTTTTATGTTTGGATAATCTTGGCCCTTGTCGCAAAGCTCACCTGCTCATTCTTGCTCAATTAGCCATATCTCCCTGTTATAAACCATCCTAAAATGACACCATTTATAACAGCCATCACAGCCCTTTTTGCTTATTGAAATTCCGTCTTCTAAAGTGATCCAGAGTATGTAAAGAAACTGTTAATTAACAGTGCAATTCCCTGAGCGTATGTAACGCTAACTGGACCTGAGCACAGTAAATTATAACTAGTGAGCCTTTTACAGAGCACGTGAAGCCCACACTGCCTTGACTTGATTGACAACCCGGTTTTATTTGATGGCTTCAGCACACTTGCCGTGTAGGAATGTGCGTCCACTGCTGGCAGCCAGTCTCTGTTTTGTTAACTACAGGCAGTGTGTCGTTTGGGACGCTAAAGTGCAGAGTGCTGCGACTGTGGGAGTGAGGTTACAGAAAGACGTCAAAACCATCCCAGCAGTCCTTTATTACCAGCAACAACATTTGAAATGAGGTGTTGGTTTTCATTTGTTTTAATTTTCTCCAAATGTCAGGCACTGCATGCTCATGCGGACATTCACAATGCTGCTAGGTGAGATGTACGTCAAAACATGGGGCATATTTTTTGGCTAAGAAAGGGTTATGAAAAGTCATTTAGCAGCAGTGTAAAAAGATGAGCACAGATTTTTCCGTCCAAGCATAAGTGAGAGGGAAATTTGACCTAGCTAAAATCATGCCTATAAATAAATATTATTTATGAAACGTGTCAAATAGCGGCAAGTGAATAAAACGAGCATGTTAGGTGCTTAGATTTTCTCACCACCAAAACCAGCACGATTTAGCTAGGAAAATCCGAAATAAAATCAGCGTAAACCTTTTACTCCGTGTTGAAAACTCTTGTTCTGGAGCTGTTGAAATACCCCTGTTGTGCAAGTGTTTTACGCAGTTGTTTAGACAATAAAACTCATGTCAGTTTTAAGCTTTTGTTCCGATCGCATCCTGAAACTTCCCTGATTATCCTTCCATACGTTGCAGCACGAGGCAGCAGGATGCAGTGGGCCCTCGCTCCAAGCTGCGTTATAAAACACGGCGCTCCCTATCCGGCCCTTAATCGCCTGTGGTCTTAATGGCTGATATCAGTCATCTCAGCCTCGTGTTGCACAAAAAGGAAACTGCTCTTAATTCTCCTTCAGGTCTAAATGCTCTAACTCTCATGTCAGCTAAATCCATTAAACCTACTCCCAGAGCCGCTCGGAGAGGAAACCGTAGGAAAGCAGGCGCACATGCGCCAGACATGATTGTATTTATTAATTAGACGATTTGTTTTTACTTGTCAGCTAAGCACTTTATTTCACACTCCGCTGTGTAATTCTGTTCATCACTCTGAAGGATGATCGTAATATTTGCTGAACAACTCCTCCAGACCCCTCAAGCTCTCATAATTTTTGGGGTAATTTAGTGTATTTTGGCTCTAGATTCCTGTAGAGTAATGCTGCACTGTGAAAAATTGTGATAATTGGCAAGAAAACGTGTTCTTTTGAATCTTTGCATTAAATTGGACGTGTTTGTGAAATAAACTAGCAGTTTCTGAGTGAATATTGTTTTAAATTAAATCCTATCAATCTTTTCTTAGTGTGGAGTTTTTTGCACCCTACCCTGTAGACGTACGGTTACTGAAAATGTGACGTAGTTAATTGATTTGCACCCACTATTTGGTATCGAGTTTTTGGGTTCTGCTCAAACCAACAGTCAGCGCTGGAGGAAATTAGAGGGAACAAGGAAAAACTCTGGCTCAGGAGTTCCTGAATGTTACCATAATTACACATTGATAAATTTATGAGGTGTGTGCAGGTTATTTCTGCTTCGTTGTGACTTTTATGTGTTTAATTTGTCATTAGTAGGCTAGCACCTCCGTTTTTTTCCCGTTGAGGCTCTACAGGGAAAAATGGCAGAAGTGGCTTTGTCCTTTATTTGCGTAGTGTAGTTTATATAGAGTGTCCATATATCGCAATATAATCCATGCAAGACATTTATCATCCTCCCTGCCAGGCATTGGTTTTTTGGTTTGAGATTTCGGCAGGCTTTTCTGTGCAGCTTGCAAATAATTATATTTCATGTCAGACTAAGCGTAACCTATCTTTTTAATATGTAATGCGATCAGCAGAGGGAGGATTGTAGTGAAACAAAAGCGATTGGTCCTAAACGGTTCAGGGTATGGCCTCCAAGCCGCAGTCCGTAGTGGAGCGGCTGTCCCGTCCTGGTTATTTTTGGAGCATGGTGCGGCCCTTTCTGCTGGGAGCGCTGTTTTTGAAGGGACTCCAGCCCCATTAATCAGGCCGGGGACCCCACGGTGTGAGAGGGCCCCCAGCCCTGGCTCTCCACACTGCGTGTTTCTGTTCCTCTCCCTGCGCTCTCCGCACAGTGTGAAGCGTAGAGGAACCTCATCAATCTCACCTGTCCGAAACGTCAACCGCAGATTTAATCAAACGCTCCGTCTCCTGCCCCCCTGCCACCTCCTGTAAGCCACCCTCCTCCCCACAAATACCTCTTCTTTTGCTCTGTCTCCTGCTCATTCTTTCGCTGCTTTTTTGGCTTTGTCACTCATGCTTTCTCGAATGTGTTTTCCCCTCGAATCGGGTCTCGTTCCTGTTTTATTTTCAGCACTTCGCACTTCGCTTCAAGCTGAGTGTGCTTCGGTACGGCAAAAACACACATTCCCCACCGTCTCACCGGCTAGAGGAAGGTGCATAAAAATGATTTTCTGCTCTATACTTCACCAAAGCAGGGCTTTGTTGGTAGCACAGCAGAGAGTGGCAGGATTAAGGCATGTGTTTCTGCTGTTCAGCGTGATGTCTGTTTTAATAGGGTGAGTGAGGTGATGCTGATAGACATCGTAACAGTAGGTTCTGTGTGTCTGAAGCTTAGTGGGGGACAAATGGACCGGGGCGAGAGGGTCAGAGGTGCCGTTCAGAACTGGCCCCATGCTCCCTCTCTGATATCAGCTCCTGTGGAGAGCTTCTCCACATTTACCGAGCTGCTGATGCTTTCCTGCAGAACCATAAAGAGTGGTGAAAGGCAGTGTTGGAATTGGCATGCAAAGATGGGCGTCTCTGTCAGGATGTTCCAGGAGTTCATGGAGTGGATGGCTGTATAGGGTCCTTATCGCTTCTTTCTGTATAGTACTGATTTTGAGTTTAAATAGCTCAAATGTATTAAATCTGAATGGTTAGTTGTAATTGCATGCTCATTGTGTTAGTCCTTTACCCAAATATACACTGGATATCAAGTGAAAACCTTGTGCGAATCTCTAAATATGTGTAAATACAAATGTTCCTTTTAAAAATACTTTTTAAACGATTAATATTTTGTAATAGAGTTTTAATATGTTCACTTAATAAGTGAAAGATGAAAAATGTAGATTTCGATTGGATAAATAGTTTTTGGCGTCAACAAAACATATGAAAAGGGTTTTAAAAGCGATAAGCGAAGAGCAAATCCTCTTGACCTCCATGTATTTTGTTGTTTTTTAGTTTTACTTACTCAATCCCACACCAACTGGAACACACACAGATAGTCTTACAATTAAATACTCCTACAAAGTGCCTACATGAGTGTAAGAACAGGGATTGTAAGTGTAACTCTATCATCTTGTGCACACACACATACGGTTTAATGTCTACTCCATATGGTAGACCTGGAGGATTTTTTAAAGCTATTTTGTCAGTGTAAAAAATTAGGAGAGAACTTGCTGCTCCTGCCAGGTGTCATCAAGAAGTAGTTTGTTCTGGTGGGACAGCTGAGGAGAGCAAGCAAGTCAGTGAATCTGAGCAAGTACTGCAGGTGAGAATAGAAGAGTGTTGTATGTCATTATTTCTTTTGTAAAATAAATAATTTTTATTTCACTTTATTAATGAATGAATGAATAAATTAGATTTCTTCAAAACACAGGCCTTTTCATTTGACTAGAAGTAAAAACCTTTTTTGTTTTTTAATGGCATCAACACAGTGTGAAAAATGCCTCATATGTATACAGACTGAACATGTAAATTAGAGGTATTAAAGATTTGAACTGATTAGCTGATTAGTTACATAATACATTAATTGAAATCTTGAAAAAATCCCTGTCAATGTTAAAACCATAGCTACACCCTAATAAATAATGAAGAATGACATTGAAATGGGTATTTCTAAGGTTACTATGTAATGTACCTCCTGAATAAAATTCACGCCAGCCGCCAAAAAAATTTATATTAAAAAAATCTGATTTTTCAGACATTCCTTCTTGTCGGTAGATGGGAGGTGCGATAGGTTGATTATTCCTTCGGTAGTTGGGCCTAGTGTTGTTTCAGCTTATGTGTGATTGTCTCAAATGACACCATTACCATGTCTGGATGGTTAATGATCGGCCGGAGGGGAAGAGGGGAACAACGCAAGGTGAGAACACACATGAACCAGGCTCCGTTCTGCCCCAAATCACTTCTGACACCTCAGAGAGGCCCTGTGCATTCGGGCCACTGCACTGCAATTACTCACCCAGTAATGGCATAAATAGCCTGCTCCTTTCCTATAACTAGTTAATGACTGTGGATCAGTGATTCTGTTCCCCTGGCTATAGGCTTCCCTGAAGTCTGGCTGATTTCAGATCAGCAATAGATCTCTGATTGTATTTTTGCCCCAAAGTAAGTCGCCTCATACATACCCATGCAGGTGTTCATGGCTCTTTTCATGTAAGTGTGTTTTTACCCTTTTCAATGGTTTTATGTCACAAAGCTAACTTTTTATAAAGTGCAAAGAGTATTTGGCAGTTTTGGTAAGTTTTGAATATGAAGTCTTGGCCTGCTAGTAACACAGTATTTGTCCAGCAATCAGTGGGCATGAATATTTTTTTAATTTTTTTATAAAGACTAAAGAGTAGAGGGCTTCCCTCTCAGTCCAAACATTGAAAAATGACCCATTTGTTTTATTTTTACCAATCGTTAACATACTTTATAGGTTTATAGCATTGCACTGCTTTCTTCTGTTGCTGGTTTGGGCAGGACTACTCTTGTGATTGTTATTCCACGACTGTATCGCTCTTAAAAGCTGCTATTGGCTGGCTGTGAACTGTGGAGTGTTTTCATTGGCTGTGGAGCAGTTCCGCTCTAGCACTCTCTCACCCGGTAGGGTGCTCTGTTAGTGTGAAAAGTGCTTCGATTTATCACTTTGATAACATTCAGAAAACTGCGTAGGGCGTCTCCCTTCTGGCAGCATGCACACCACCAACTTTCTTTGCCTTTCGCTTTATGCTCTCCTTTATTTGAATGTTTGTCTTTCTTTTTAACAGGTTTGTTCTCAAACCTCTCTCTTTCTTTACAGAGCCTACCTAGAGCACAGGTTTTCTCAGGAATCCAGCCCACAGGTGTTCCTCACTTGGGGAATTATCTGGGAGCTCTAGAAAGCTGGGTGGCCCTGCAGGACCAGTATAGTCCCATCATGTACAGCATCGTAGACCTTCATTCCATCACCCAGCCTCAGGACCCTCAGATGCTCAGAGAAAACATACTGGACATGGCCGCCAGTCTGTTGGCCTGTGGTATAGACCCAACTCGCTCCATCCTTTTCCAGCAGTCTCAAGTGAGTTCTGCTTTGAAGCCTTTTTTTAAAGTATGCAACATATATTAAATCATCTTAATTAAGGGTTGCTTACACAAATAAGAATATTTGGTCCTCATTTTCTTCTATTGAACATTAAAACACAATGAAAGTCAACGGGGCCCAAAGCAACACTTTCATAGTTAGCACATAAACAAATCTCTCCTTTTTTGGTGTTCCAGGTCAGAAAAAGAGAAATGCATGGTTAGGGTTAGGCTGACATGAGGGCGAATACATGATTAATCATTTTGGGTTTCATTTTGAAGTTTCATTTTGATTTAAACTATCCCAAAATGTTAATAGTATTATAGTTTTATAGTGTGCACTTGTTTATTCAACTATTATGCCTATACAATGTCAAAAATGTTGAATGTCTTTCTTCAAAAGTCTCTTTCTAAATAGGCATCTGGTCGTTTTATTAGGCTGAACCACTGGCAGCTAAGCTAAAACATATTTTCCAATGGCAAATATTTATTTAATGGAGGCTGGGTTTAAATGCTTATTTTACCAAACCGATTCCTATCTCCTACAAATTCTCAGGATGGGGAAAACACACAGATTCGTTTTCACGGTTCACTTCAAAACGACCACATGAAGCAGAAAGAGAAGGATAATAATAGATTTTACTGTACGCAGCAACTCGCTAGCTGTCCAGCACATTTTCTCTCGAATTGAGCAACTTTTGAAGGGTAACTATAATAAGTGTGGACATGTTCTTCCTCTCAGCCACCTGATATGCTTTCAACTGTGTGTGTGTTTGTGTGTGTTGTGCAGCAGAGTGTAAGTGTGTCGGGATTTTGTGTGTTTTCTCACTGGAACTTTACAGAGAGCATGTGTAACCTGCACACACACACACACACACACACACACACTCCCCTGATTTTATTCCATTTTAACTTCATGCCACATATCTTGGCAGTACTGAAGACCTCCCATCGAACATACGAGCTCAAGACTGTTCCACATGTGAAAATAATACCCTGGCCAAAGGAAAACACTTGACTTCATTGAAAAAAATGGTGACAAGCTAAAATCAATCGGATCTTAAGTATAGTGCTCTGTGTATGTGTGTTTGGGATGTATTGCACAAGAAACCCTTTTACCAAAATAACATCCACAAAACAGAGATTTGTGTGTAAATCTAAACAAATATGACCCTTTTTCACACTTCAGACTTCCTTGATTACATTTTGTATGTATGTGTCTGAGGAATAATCAGGGTAGTTTGAAAGCTATATTGTTTCACTTACTATTTCTGTGTTTCAATTGATTGCACAAATCTGACACATGAAGTCATCGAAGATATCCACCCCCACTATATCAGATCTTTTGTCATCTTCATATCCGCTGTGTTACCCTCACACATAGATTAGCTCGCTGTAATAAATATCTCTTTCAGTGCCGTGTCATAAAATCATGTTTTATGTTCGTTCCTCTCTGGGTTTACGTCAGATGCCTCAGAATCCTTTTGTTAGTGTGAGAGATGGTGGCCGTGTCGCCAGCACTCATAAAGTTTAATTCTCTGAAGCAGAACGGTTTTGAGGAGTGTTTTTCTTTTGAACATGTGTCTGTGTGCGTGCACACTCTCTTGGGGACAGTGCGGATTTCACAATGCCAATCAAATGAGCTCTTTTATATGATTTTTGGAAACAAGAGAAGGACCAGTTTGAGTAATTGTGATAAAGTATAAAGGCATTTCTATTGTGCCACTGTGCACCTGTTGGGAGGTGAGGAATATCGTGTTCTCTTCACTGCCACACAGGGGCGCTACGAAGATGCCTACTTTATGTGTAAAGTGCGGTCACTCTGCATATCAAAGTGATATAATAATAATAGTAATAATCATTTGATAGCATGATGGTAGAATAAAAATGTCCAATTGTTTAGTTTTTTAATGGTGCGCCAAGTTCTAAGAAATGCAGTTTTATACTTCATGATCGTAAAAAAAGTGGGGTGTAGATATAATGTAATAAATATATACCTCTTTTATCACTTTAAAAACAAAAAAGCGTGTTTAATAGGCCTCTCAATGTAAACGGTATATTGTTTTAGCAGTTATCATGAATTATTATTCATTTGAAATATAATTATGATAAACACTAGTTTTGGGGGAGTTATACAGAATTTTTTTATACTGAATTTCTAAATTTTCCAGTGTCGTGAAAACATCAAATTATCTGACTTATTAATCTTGACACATTTATGAAGGTATCCAGGGGTTTGCTTACTTCCATATTTCTGTATGTTAGTCACACCAAATTAAATTTATCAGACAAAGGATTTTCAAATTATTCACTGATTTGCTTAAAAGATGCCATCAAAATGTATTTTCAATTCAGAAATTAAAAACATACTTCTCATAGCGTTGCATGTATTAATACAGTTATAATATATTTCTGAATAAATAGATTTTCAATGAAATATAAAATGAAGCATCATTACATGGTTTGTTTGCTTTTTTTTCCCTGAAAATATAAATCATATAATTACTCTGCAGGTCTCGGAACACGCTGAGCTCTCCTGGATCCTTGGCTGCCTTACCAGCATGCCTCGTTTACGACACCTGCCTCAATGGAAGGTAATTACAGGACATTTGCTTTTGCCGTTTTATCTGCTCATGAGAGTATGTTAAATAGAAAAGACACGTGATATATTTAAGCCCTCTAAAAGATTGTAGCATGCCAGTCTAAACGCTCAGGCGTCCCTCCATGTGGCACGGCGACAGGCTTTTCCTGTGCCCGTCATGAGGGTGGGCGGACCTGGCAGGGAGAGACAGGGCTTGATAATGACTGTGATTCACCCAGAGAGGACAACCCTTTTATATTGCTGCTGACACAGAGCTCGGCCAGAAGCCTCCCACCGCTGCAGGGAAAACACCTAGCTGTTTACTCAACAGCTGAGTGCATGTGAAACGTGGCGGAAAGTGGCCTTTGGATGCTGTCTGTGTGTGTTAATGTGGCAAAACTCCTTCATTCAGCCGATGTGGGAAACTGAGAAAGGGCTTGGTGTTGGACCTCATTGTAATAAGAAAACAAATAGACTGTAATGAAAGGTGCTTCAGATTTATTTTGAACTTTCCTCCCTGTCCGGCGGTAAATCCTGTTTCTTTTCCATGCAGATGAAGAGCAAGCTGAAGAATGAAGGCAGTGTGGGGCTTTATACGTACCCAGTGCTACAGGCTGCAGACATTTTGCTCTACAAGTACGTCCGGCTGTGCTCTTCGCGTGTTTTATTCTTAGCCTGGTTATATTCCCAGCTTTGTGTTGAAGGGAGAGTGATGTTATTGTTGTGCAGATCTACACATGTGCCAGTAGGGGAGGACCAGATCCAGCATTTGGAGCTCGCCCAGGACTTGGCCCGCATCTTTAACAACCAGTATGGAGAGTTCTTCCCAGAGCCTCGTGCCCTGCTCAGTATGTCTTGGAGTTTTCATTTTTACCTCATGACATTAACTTCCTGTTTTAATCAGACTGTTTTCCTCATTAAGATTCACCTCAGCACAAACCCTGAAAAGTGGAAAAGTAAGACAAATTACTCGGTGTCATTCAGCGAACACACACACACAGTGCTCTCATGTGTCTTCTCCAGCTCCTCGCTGTATGTTACACACACGCAGAACAGCGTACCCTTACACAAAAAGTCATGCGCACACATGGCTGGCATGTTGAATCGTCAGTTTGAGCTTTAGTCTTTCATTCACTGTAATTATCGCCATCATAAAAGCACAATATAAAAACCGGTCATGTGTGCGATGGCGCTTTGATTAAAGGAGTATTCTCTTCCTCCTCCATCTGAGTGATGGGGTGATAATGGATTTGGGGGGTTTCCCTATAGTGACTTCACAAAGGACCGGTTCACATTGCTCTTCTTACATGTGAAGGAAGACTGTGCCTGCATCCTAGAGCCAAAGCTAAAGAAGCCAAACAATATCCGTTGCCCTGAAACCAAATCAAAGATCCGACCATTAAAGCCCATCTGTGTTGTGATTCCAAAAAAGAAATAATATTTACACAACCAAGTTGCTTTCCTGAGATTTTTCATTTCAGGCTGATGAGTGTGCGATCAGTGGGCGCTATATGGAATGCTAATTTACTGAAATGTATCTTGTAATAAGTGGAAAAACGCATCCTACGATTACTTTTGTTTGAAATGGTCAGGCAGTATTTTAAAGGAAGCTTTTCAAAGAAATCAATATTAGATGGCATGTTTCTTGAAATGAGCAGGTTCATTTTGTGAACAGTTAAATAAAAGACAGATTTCATTCTGTAAAGCGATTTAACGTTTGTCTCATATTTTGTGTCAGTAACTTACTACTATTAATATGCCATTTTATATTGTATCATATTGTTTTTGTGGTATGTGTCTTATGCTCACCAAGACAGCATTAATTATTTTTTCAAAGATACAGTAAAATACAGTGAAATGTTACTATTTAAAATAACTGCTTTCTATTTTTATATATTTTAAAATGTAATTTATTTTTCTAGTCTTCAGTGTTACATGATCCTGTTAAAATTATTATAATTCTTTAGTCTTCAGCTCTTTAACTATCATTCTTATTAATATTAGTGAATTATTAAAATCATAAACAGCCTTTATTTGAAGTAGAAATCTTGTAACATCCCTTATTGTCACTTTTGATCAGTTCAAATGCAAATTTAAATATTATTTCAACACTTGGTTAACTATATATAGTTCTATTTAATATTGTAATTATATATTTTATTATATTACAGTTAACTACTGTTATTTTCCTGCTTTTTTATCTCAGGTGCCACTCGAAAGGTGAAATCTCTGCGGGATCCATCTTCTAAGATGTCCAAGTCAGACCCCCAAAAGTTAGCTACGGTCTTCCTGACTGATACGCCTGATGACATTGTCTTTAAGATTCGCAGAGCTGTGACTGACTTCACTTCTGAAGTGACTTATGAGCCTGAGAGTCGGCCCGGTGTATCAAACCTAGTCTCCATGCACGCGGCTGTGTGTGGACAGAGCGTGGAGGAGGTGGTCAGACTGGCTAAAGGTATGGACACTGGACAATACAAGAATGTGGTGTCCGAGGCTATTGTACAGAAGCTGCAACCTATTCAGCTGGAGATCCAAAGACTGAGGGCCGACCGAGGCCATCTTGAGAGCCTGTTAGCCAAAGGAGCAGAAAAAGCTCGCAGCCTCGCAGCTCCCGTGATGACGGAAGTCAGAAAACTGGTGGGCTTCTATTAAGGATTTATAAGCTTTGAAATGCAATGAACTATTCTTTGTCTGTGTTAGATTCCTTCAGTTTACTATAGTGAAAGCTTTTGGTAAGTAAATTACACCACTGTCACAGATTACCCATGTCTATTGAAACAATCAGTTTTGTTTGCTATCATCTTGTATTTTTTTCTATTTTTTTTTTTATTTAAGCAAATAAATAATTTACTTTTTATTTATTGTTGTGTGAATAACAGTTCAA
>JAUMHP010000057.1:11404858-11420104 GCA_032361065.1 Enteromius trimaculatus
GTATTTTACTTGTTTCCCTTGTAAGAAAGTATCTGTGAGGAGGTGGCATGATTGTCTTTCCTTAAGGCAAAGTAAAATTATAAGGCTGGCCAACTAATTTCCATGCATACAATGCATGTTAATGAAGTTTATTCTAATTATTATGTTGCACAAGAATTTACCAATTCATCTCTGAAAACAAAGGAATGCAACATATAAATACTATGCTCAAGTCAAAATATGCTCAAAAGAAATGCTCAAAGAAAGTAGCCAGAAGTGTTTTTTAAAAAAAGTCTATAGATCTAAAATATAAAAGATACACAGGCCAAAATTGATTTGTTGATATATATTTAAAATGAGTTATGCATGTACTTTTAAATCGGAAAGCATTTCAAATCCTTAGTCCGACGTCTTTCATATATTCAGTTGAAAAAAATGAAAAAATGTCCTGCTTTATGACTTTAGCTTTATTAACTTCTTTGCTCTGAATTAATTCTAAAAGAAGTCATCATAAATCATGAAATGAGAAAACATAATTTACTCTACCCGCATTTTCTTAGATTTTTTAAACGGCAATTGAAAAGGTTTCCAGCGTGCTGCACAAACATGCGTTTAGCTGTGTTCTGGATTTAAGGATATATGGGAGGATTAGGTGGGAAGTTTATTCGTTCCACGGGGCAATTAGTGATCCGTCCAGCAAAATGAATCGTTTGTTTAGAACAGCCTTTTTGCTCTCTGTAATGTATGCTGACGGAATGGCGAGGAGCAGTCATTTGTTATTTGACAGTATTTCACGTTACTCTTCGCTTTGGTGTGTTATTCATTTGCGCCTTGATCAGATGCGCTATTTTTAGCACGTGATGTTTGTGCCAGGTTTGTACCTTTGGTATAGACTCCACATGTGCTGCAAAATAGAAATAACAGCTAAAGTGCAAGCATAGGTTCTTGTTAATATTGGATTACGGGAGAAAAATGAGCAAAATGGTAACAAAATGTGTCCGACATTTAGTAGGTGTTTATCATAACTATCCATGGACAGTGTGTTCATGAAACGAGCGATGCGCGGTCAAGTGTGTGTTGAGTTAGTCGGGGAATGGCTCGTGTGATGTGAATGTTGTGAGCCCTTGAGCTCTTTTTCTGAGGGCAGGGGTCAGCCTTTTTTCCTATAATTAAGCGTTAATAATCATCAAAATCTACTACATTCGGCGACTGGAACAATGGAACTGTGAAAACCGACTTGTTAATTTTCTTTGGAGAAAGGATCCCGTGTGTTTTGGGAACCTAAATTCCAGCTAGAGTCAAGCAGTGTCCGTCTAATGAGACTTACCGCGCAAAGAAGATCTTCCTTGATACTTTCAGTCTTTTATAATTAGCGTAAAACAATGTTTTTTTAAAAAAAAAAAATATATATATATATATATATAGCCTATTTATTTTTTGATGAAGCGTTCAAAGCAGGGCTGCTTGTAGCCAAGCTATTTTATTCACACTTTATTTAGGCTAATTAAGGGCAAAAACAATTCAGTAAACTATTAAGTAGCTCAAATAGGTTATGGAAAAGGAACGCATTTAGGTTTCAGAATAATGCACTGTAAACGGCTGTTTTACCAGATCCTATAAAAATCACTCCCGAAGGAAATATAATTGAAGACCAGACAATTAAAAAACTGGTAGGGAAATCGGGATCGCACAGATTAACGGTTTAATCTTAAATAGGCTATTGTAAATCAGTTCATTATATTTATTATTTATCAACAATTTTATGTGGGTATGCTGGCTAGATGCGCTTCATAGCCAATTCAAAGACTTATTTGATACATTAAATTAATTAGGCTAAATGAAAATAATAAACTGTAATAAAGTTAAATAAAGAATAAAAAATCAACTTAAAAAAACACCGGGGATGAAAATCCAAAAAAAAAAAATTTATAATAGAGGAAGGCTCCACTATGAGTTTCTGCATTTTATCATATTAGATCAGCACTCGCGGTAAAGATCTAAAGCACTGAATGTCATTTTTGTTTCTTTGTAGTAGCCTACATGTCTTCTAAGTTGCTCTATAATTTCGTTTTTCGTGTCTTACTTTGAAATCTTGTTTTTAAATAATTATTAGGCTACATCATATCAAATATTTAGGCTATTGACTTGTTTCTAATGCTGAAAGTGCTTTTATTCAATCCGATTGCTTTACAGTTTATTATTATTTTGTCATTTTGCTATTTGCGGGCACATAACCTTTAATTGTTGTTTGTTATTTTGTTCTACATAATAAGCAAACCATTGTAAATAAACTAAATATTAAACAATTTAGCACAGTCATTGTTTGAGCAGTTACCACTTTTAGTAGCTTATTATTTAATATCATTCTTCATTAAAATGCATGAAACATTTAGCATTTATCTAATTATTTAATGTTTATTTTATTTATATTTATTTTTTTAAGACTCTCACGTTAACGTGCCATATTGCTTTTTTGTTATATTATGTTACACTTCGAAGGTAAAACTTCAGTTTTCCCATTTTATTCCAATTTGAATCAGCAACAGATCAGGGGAACCAACGGAACTCGTGTTCATGGTCTTGACACTTTTATATGAAGCTTAATTACAACAGTATCCTGTCTCTGCAAATTCCATAAAAAGCCTACACAATCACTCACTTGCTTTCAATAATTGCAGTGAAATGTAACATTTGTTTAACATTGAAAACGGGCTGTTGCTTAACATATAGGCTACACAAGGTCATGGTGATCTTTTTGATCATGCAGAGGAAATCTGTGTTCAGAAAAAAGCGGATTCAGTGTTGTGGAGTTTATTATTTACCAAACTATGCTGCATCAAAACGGAAAACGCATATATCTTATTTACTTAAAAAAAAAAAAAAAGAAAATAACTTTTATTCGTGCAAATTAAGCAGCAATTTGAAAAGTCGGATAGGTTGATTCATTTTACAATGACCCAGCGGGACGAATAACAAAAACTTAATACTAACAATATTAAAAATTATTTATAACGTAGCTAATGATACGAACTAAAAGCGGATTTTTTTCGCCACAGGAACAAAAGCATATGTTTTCAGAGCAGATAGCAACTTTATCTGCTTGTTAAATCGAAAGAGCTTAATTCACTGTAAGATGGCCATCTCCAAATTCCAGCTTTGAGTTTCTCCACCATGCTTGTTAGTTCCCTCCTCTTCCATTGGACGACATATTTTGGCTCTTTCCCTTCCTGCGTTTCCCATTGGTCGTGCTGGGCTTGACAAACACTGAGAGGGTTGCCCCTAACGCTTCGAAAAAAGTTTTCCAGAAGTGAATATCAATCAGAGGGGACTCAACGACAGAAAAAGAAACGTGGAGAAGTTGGACGGAGACTCAAAACATCGAGATATTAACAAACTATCTTCTCGGACAAGGTATTGAGCCAAAGTCTCTTCGTCGGGAATGGGTTCTTTTATATTTAAGCCTTTAAAGGACATAAATTAGATTTGGGTTTGGATTACCGTCGTCACCGGAGACCTAAATCCACCCGTTATAAACATTTTGCTCGTGCAGCATTCCTGGACGGAGTTTTTATTTATCCTCCGTTGGATTTGCAGTGGGAGAGATGAGTGACAGGAGACGATCCGCTGCCGCTCTGAGTTCACGAGCGCACGCCTTTTCAGTTGAAGCCCTGATCGGGACAAACAAGAAGCGGAAGCTACGGGGCTGGGAAGAAAAGGAGCTGGAGCTGTCTATGGAGAGCCTCGCGAGCAACGGACAATTGGGAGACGGCGATGATCCTGCTAATTGTCTGGATATCGATCCGGGTTAGTGCGTGGTGACATGGCAAACTGAGTTGCACAGCACTCCGTTAACATACCGTATAATAGCGCATTTGCAGAATTACTTTTTGCCCAATTATAGGCCTATGCAGTGAGCCCAAATATCACTGTAAAGCAATATTATAGCCTAAATAATAGTGAAAGACAGTTACATTTTTTTTTAAAAAAAGTTAAAATACGTAAAGCTATAGTGCATTTCTATGTCAGTAAAATTTAAATTTAAAGCCCTATTTTTTTAGGTTTTCAAATAGGCTACAGTCATTCATGACAGACAAATAGTGTTGGAATATCACAGCTTTCATTGTTCTAAAGTACAAAACTGGATCCTACAATAGAACATAACTTGTGATTAATTCTTCAAGAAAAGGATCGGTGTTTGAATTCCGACTAGTGCATTAATTAAAATTTTGCGGTGGGTTATATTTCGGGTATCCAATACCGTCAAATCTTTCTCTTGTGTTTTATTAGGTCAATAGTAGAGTATGTCTTTATTTGGAAAATTATAAAATAATTTGGAAATATGAACGTTCAGTTGTTTGAGATGATTCCCTGTAGATGTCAGTTTGTGCCTCTCATGCTCGTTTCCAGATCGCCTAAAAAGATAAGCGCTCGGGTGAGTTCACGCACGAGTGTGTGTGTGTGTGTGTGTGTTTCTTGGTTTCATCGCTGTAGTTCAACTGTTGCAACGTTAGTCATCACTTCATTAGTCTCGCTTCAGAAGCATTCGCCATTAGGCAGACCATTAGGTTCCGCACAACTGGCTGCTGACTGATCATTCTGTACATATTCTGATATAGACTAGCCCTTCATTGACGTTGCATTTAAAATATGAACATTCGCCTCATTTTAAAAATAATAGTGAGCACAGATAGACAGAAGTTAGTTCGGCAATTCTGAAACCAAAGAGCATTTTTCAGAGGAGGGCGAAAATTGGGACAAGTGAGTATCCTTACAACAATCATTTTAATTAATTCATTAAATAAAGCTTTTAGTGGGTTACTTTTTAAATATTATACAATAATAACAATATTACATTTGATTTCTTTGAGATTGCGCATTTTGGGCCAACAGGTCACAGTAGGCCTCCATGTGCACAGATTCGTACTAAACCAATAATAACCGCAGAAATAATAAAACGCACTTTTTTCACGTCGAACTATAAAAGATTAACTGTAAAATCACAAATTCTACCTTAACATAGCCTATAAGTAGACCCAATAAACTTAGATCTATAGGTTGCTAGCTATTATGTAATAGGCCTATTATGACAAAAATATAATGAATTAACAAAGCATTTTAACTTAACCGCGCAATGCTCATATTCTTGTTTGGCCAAACAGAGATTTCATATATTGAGCAGAGTAGAACATCTTGTTTGCAACACGACCCGAAAAAACGACAACATTGGATTGTGTTATTTAATTAAGCGGTGTAATAATTTAGTTAATATAACTAATATGAAGTTGATCTTGTCCCACGCGCATGCATGCAGATAAACTTCTCATCAGAGGTTGATATCCTCAGACGCGAAGGACTCGATTCTGTATTCGAGTCAGTTTGGGTGAGCACAAAATGGAAACATAAGGACAACTGTACAGTTCTATACGTAGATTCCATCTTGATCCATATTTGTGCGTCATATTTTATATCCTTTTATTTAGCACATCACTGACCGTTTAATGTAACAAGAGTTTAGCTTTGCCCATTGTTTCTTTCATAGCTTTGCAATAAATAAACAAATAAAATTATAAAAATGTACTTGATTGAATCACACTTTAGATAAAACTCGGACAGTATTGTATTTGTGATGCAAACCAAATATTGAGCCTATTTAATGACGCCTTCAAATTCATTAATAAATAGACGTATTTATTGAATACTCCTAAATTCTTCCATCATGTCAGGTTAGTGTTTTGTAGGTTTTAAAATGACGTTCCTTTGGTGTCATTTTAACCATCATATTTTTACCCCTCGCTTGCATAATTCCCAGAGAGACAGTCAAAATGAAAGACGACAGATGTATACATTTAAAAGGAGTCTTAATCTTTATTTTTATTACCTCCCTCTTACATGAGACTGAATGAAGTCCAGCGGAAACAGGTGGTTCTGTTCCTGGTGGATTGGGTTACGCTGCAATTTCATGCTTAGTTCGCCTCTGTCCCAAGAAAAAAATTAGGTCATTCACAACTAATTCTAGCTCTATACGGCGAAATGAATGTGTTGATGTGAAAGTGGTGTGCTGCAGTATCAACAGGCAGAAGAAATAGGCCTATCAGTCTGTTATAGGCTATAATAGCATATGAATTATTAGTTTGTATTTGCGTCTTTGAGTGAAATCCGAGGCACTAGATTGATACAGATTCCATTTTTACGTATTCACTTCGCAGCAATAAATTACTGAACCCCTTTGTTTGAAGTAGCCCAAATGAACTCCAGGACAGGTGGCAGATTAGTCAGCACTGTCCATGTTAAATGTGAGGTTTATCATTCTCTTATATTGTGAAAGGATCAGCTATAGCTTGTATTGTTCAGCTGACGCTGGTATTTTGCAGTTTGTTGTGCTAGTAGTAACTCTGGCAGAGGGTATAGACTGGTGGAATGGCTCAGTGACAGCAGCTCAGAAACGACAGCACATAGACGGGTTTGGATGCAGTTAAGGACATGCCTGAGAGATCGCGTGAAAGAGACGATGGACTTCGTTACTGTATTTACGCTGATTGAATCTCTCACGAGGTTGATGAAAGTCTGACTCGGGCTCTAGGGCCACAGACAAAAGTGCGCGGGGTGCTGGTGGTTTGGCCAGGGCTGCGGCTTATGGTTGCACAGCATCATTTGCATGACATACACCGCCAAAAACTATCCGGCTCATTTCAATAACCTTTGTAGGTTCTGCAGACACCTGAATAATACAATTTCAACCACAGTAGCATCGTTTTCTTGTGACTTTTCTCTTTAACTCACTTATTTTATTCTTTTTTCGATGGCAGGGCCTCTGTTTTTCTATCTCCGCTTTACTTTTGTCTTTAGTCTTATTAACCTACTGTAGGCTATGCCTGGTAAATCAAATACGTTTGATATGGTAGTTCTAATGATAATATTCTTTTTTAAAAAACGTTAAAAAAACGTTTTTTTCTTTATATTTTATGTTTTTCTCCAAAACACGAAAACAGTCAAGAACGAGGGCTTCGAAGAGTTTCGAAACAACTTTTTATTGACAATTTCGTTTATAAATATAGCCTAATCAATTATCATCTATTCGTTCTGTGAATTTTATATTTATCAATTTATGAGGGAAATGACATTAGTCTGTTAACCCCGCACATGTCCAAAATCATCACACAACATGCATTTTCAGTAGGCTAAACACTAAAATATTCTAAAGCTGCTGATTCAGATTTTTTCACTATTTATTTTGCTGCATTTTTAAATGTAACATATATAGACCGCAATCCACGATAGTCTGAACGAGTCCAAGTCGATATCATTCACGGCTGCAGGTGATCTGGTTCTACCGCTCAATATTGTAAACAGGCCTCCTGAGGCATGCTTCGTGCGTTATAATGATTTTATTGATTCGTTGTAGATTCAGAGGCCAGCCCGGGCTCCGACGGCGAGGGTCTGGCGGAGAGGACATCGTGCTCCTTCGGCTCCCCGGCGGACCTGACCCCCACCGCCTGCGACCCCTCAGCCTCAGCCTCCATGGAGGAGATCCAGGTGGAGCTGCAGTGTGCTGACCTGTGGAAACGATTCCACGACATTGGCACAGAAATGATCATCACAAAGGCTGGAAGGTAAACCTTTTATGAAATTTAAAAAATCTAATTTATGGAGGACAAGTTCAACACATTGGATCAGAAAGTGGCAGCACAATA
This sequence comes from Enteromius trimaculatus, assembly GCA_032361065.1. Taxonomy (NCBI): domain Eukaryota; kingdom Metazoa; phylum Chordata; class Actinopteri; order Cypriniformes; family Cyprinidae; genus Enteromius; species Enteromius trimaculatus. The sequence continues at coordinate 11,412,529 of JAUMHP010000057.1, forward strand.
TTTTATTCATGTCACTGGTATAGGCAGTAGCTATGTTTAACCAAATTTAAACAAACATTAAATCGTGTGTAATGTAAGCCAAACCTCTTGAAAATGTGATAAACAAAAACGGGTCAATGGCGCTAACTTTTTTGTTTGACTGTTAAAAAATATTGAATAATATGAACGGAACTACTTTGGATGCACCTTCTGCGTGATGAACATGTTTTGTGTTTTCAATTTCAAGTTCTGCAATACAGCCAAATTAATTAAAAGGCTGAAATTACTGACAATGGCATTAATATTTTGCTAATATTTTATGAATATTCATTTTAATAATAAGCAAAAAAGATTTGGTTAATATTCAAAGTTAAATGAGAGTGACATTAACAACAAGCTTGAAGCCATTTTTTGTTTGTTATGATTTAAATGAAAACCGTGAAACAAAAAGAAGGTATGGGTCAGTGTCATAAAGTGTATTATTATTATTATTATTAGGCGTATTATTTATAAGTTATAAGTTTGAATGTAGTAAACCATATTTACTATTACTATTTTGAACCTTAAAAACATATTTGCATTTTTTTGTTTGTATAAATATTAACTGAAATTTGCCTTTTCATTCCAATTAAGGGGCAAGTAGGCTATTTTTTGTATGCCTAAAAAGGTTGCAACACCACGTCCAAAAAAACAAAGAAAACGTGTTGAAGGATTTTCAGCTGAAAATGAGAGAAACTTTTTTTTCGAAAATGTATTAAACCAATAAATATTACAATTAAATTCTATCTATTTAATTCATGTAAAACTTTATCTTTTTTTATCATTTCGGACATTTGTTATAGATCTATATACATAGGCAAGTAGCCTATATACTACTCTCTTTTTTTCTTTTTGACGCTCAAATAATTTCAAGGTAAAATACGATTGCTTGGCAAAGAGACGTGGCTGCGCGCGGGGACTGAAAACATGAAGGCGCTAATGTGTTACACATGGGGGCAGAAGTAAACCTAATCACAAACCACAACCTATGCAGGATGGCAAACTACGGTACCTAGCCTTATAACAGGACAACAACAACTGTTTCTAATTAATACACCGAAATATGTTTTGCGTTTTCTTGCGTCAATTACAGCCCTAACCGAGCATATAACTTAACCTAAACAGTTCACAGTCAGACCTTTCGCCCCTTTCTTTCTCGTCGGGATTGCCAGGTATTTCCATGCCATTTTTACACTTTACGATCAAACCAACATGAAAACATGTCTCCTTTTATAGGTGTAATTCCTCGTCCTAAAACACAGGTTGAAGTTGTGCCTAAAATACTTCCTGATTGCACTGGATGGCTGTAAAGTAGAGATTATTAATAGAAGTCTGTGTTGTTACCTGTAGGAAGAAAAAAAAATGGACCTCGTTAAATGAGTCGTTGCCAGTGAAAAATGATTAAACTGCCTTTAAAAAACCTGTCATTCACGCCCCTCAGTTTACAGAGAATAAAACGTTTCAAATGTTTTGGTAGCGATAACGAATAGGATCATTCAGACGACAAAAAAAATAAAAAGCAACAAGAAACCATTTTTGTGTTTTTAAAAAATGTAAATCCGAATGATAAAATTAGCAATATAAAGGTTTGTTCATACTATTACAATTTCTCACTCAATATTTTTTTTTACTGTAGCTATTGCTTGGGCCTATAAAAGACGTTTTCGTCATCAGTAGACCCTTTCTTCCGATACGCTGCCGCAATAAATCATGAGTGTTGCAATTTCTTTCGTTGGAACTGTAAACAATTTTGTTTTCTCCGGAACCATTTTCATTTGTATATTTTGTACAAAACAGGGCCTGAAATAATAATTACTCTGATTTTAAGGCGAGACTGCATGAATAGCGGCGTGTATTTTATGCCCCTGCTAATAATAACCCTATAAATTTAGAGGTGTAGGGGGTGGGGGGAGCGACCAGACACTTTTCTCTCATTATGAACAAAGAGATTTATGACGTTTAAATGAAAAGACAAAGAAGTTGCTTTTGAAGTGTAAAATGAGGAATTAAACCAAAAAATCTTGTTAGACACGAGGTTTGGCCCTTTTGTTCAGTTTATTTAGTTTGTTTGAACTATTTTATAGATATTTCAGTATCTTTTTAATTGATCAGAGTCCTGCTACTGTTTGCTAATGGTCAACAAGACAATCTTACCACTTTCAAAGATGAAAATAATTTAATTAATTTATTTATGGTGTGCTTTTGTTAGTGCTAGAGTCACTGTAACACACTATTCTTATTTAAACGATTTAATTAAGTGGCTCTATCTAATTCACCTTATTTACATTTTGTGCATCATTATTTATTAGCATTTTTAGATTATCTTTCCATATTTGTCAAGGCTATCATTATATTTGTTAATTAAACATGCAATTACAATCTGTTGTGTTTCAGGAGAATGTTCCCAGCCATGAGAGTTAAAATCGTGGGGCTGGATCCACATCAACAGTATTACATTGCCATGGACATTGTACCAGTGGATAACAAGAGATACAGGTAAACACTGCTCCAGAGAGTGTGTTGCGCTGTAGCATGCAGTGAGAACGCAGGAAAATAACAAAATGATCTGAAAATTTGTCTATAAACTGGGAAGTTGATTCCCCTTGAAATGGGGTGGGAGATTTACACGAATAAGCTACCCTGACAGAGTTGCCGTATCAGCACTGAAGGTGGTGTAGTGTGTCCCTGTGATTTTGCTCTCACCATGACAACTTTCCATCACACATGCTTACAGACAAGCTTCATTTGAATGCAGCTAAAGCCTGCATGTACGGACTGGAGTTGAGCACTCGTCCTTTCCATAATTACAAGCTTGTCAAGTCTTCCCAAATTAAGTTGATTTTTATTTAATAGTAAATAAAGACCTAATGTCCAACCTAGAATTGATTAGCTCACCTCTTTTCTTCCTACAGGCAGCAGACTGTAAATCCAGAAACGCATCTGAATTTTGTTTGTATTCAGTGAAACTATTTGCGTTGTGTTTATGCTGTAGTCCCACACGCTGATGTCTGAGAACAGAACTGGAAACGGCTGGAAACCTGTCCTTAGTTTCAGGGGATTAGAAGCGAAAGGAGGATTTATTTTTCATTAATCATACATCAGTGCAACACACTTAAATAAAATGTGTTTGTTTTTTTTAATCTTTAGTCTGCTACAATGTAAGCAGCTACCCACCTTTGTCTCATTTTTTTTAATAAACACAAGAAACATGGATGTTACTGTGTTAATTGTTTGTGACACTTAAGTGGACAATGCGTTAATCGTCCAGTACACTTTTATTTAGATGAATGTATTCATTTACTAAAAAAAAATAAAACCACAGCCATTCGAGGACTGGCTTCGAAGACAACCATTTAGAGACCCCAAATATCATGGAGGATTTTAGAAGCCAAAAGATCTTGTAAAATTAAATAGGATTTTCTTCCTGGCTGAGGAATTTACCACAAGGCTTTGCAAACGGAGCAAAGAGCTGTCACTGGAATGCCTCATGTGTCTCGAGGGCTCGGGTCTGGAAATGCAGCCTTTATTGGAATTTACTCACTTTGCTTAGGCGCACTGCCCTTTTCAAGGGACATAGAGTTTATACTAGACTTGTTAAATCTTTCTTTACGTGTTACTTGAATTACTTTGCGCTTTAATGTGGCTATTTGTTATGGCATATATCTGAGAGAAGAAGGAAAATACGTAGCGGCCTAGATTTTCGGATTTCTGTTGCAGGCGCTCTCTAGCTAATTTATTCACAAATATCCTGTGTGCGCTATAGCTCCCTTTCTCCATAGGTGTTGCCTTGTTTGTCTCTCATTTCTTTGTCAACTTCAGGCATGCCCATCTTTTTCCTCTTATTTGTTTTTCACGCAGTAAACGCACCCGGTGCAAACTCACCCTGATGTAAACGCTGCGCACATGCTCTGATATCACTTACTCTGTCAGTGAAGTAACCCAATATATAACTTGGTCTATTTGCTGCTGTGTTGTGTGCACGAGAAAAGTGCACAAGCATGCCTGAAGTCAAGCAAACCATTTCGAAAACCGCTTTTAGATTGAAGTTTCTTCCCATTCTGTTTCTGTTTTAGACTGAAGGGTCTTTACAGTTATAAAAACCCTGTTATCTATATATATGTAAATGCTCTTGGATACAGTGTACTGCATGTGTTAAATATTGCTGGACTCTAATGGGCAGTCACTCCACCATCTGTCCAAAAAGGTGTCACATAAAGTTGGATCTTTATTGATTGTGCTAGTGCCAGATGGCAGATTTATGAAAGATGAAAGAGGGCTAATCAAATTTCCAGTCCTTTTTGGTCTTGGGTTTCACTTTTCTTTAACACTTTCCCTGCTACGTAGAGCATAACCCTAAACAGGACTCCAAACAGGAAATGACAAAAATGCCTGGCACTATACGCGCGTGTGTGCGAAGAACGAACTTGTTTTAGTTTTAAGCGCACATTTTGTACGGATAAATATGGCCTTTATCTGTTTAACTTTAGATCAATAGGTTAATGTGCATGAACACACATGCACGCCACGCACATTCATGGCAGCATTAGTGGGGTGCTCTGAGAGAGAATAAGACAGACACGGAGGATGTTTAATGCCGCCAAGCAATAACAAAAAGGGGCTGAATGAGAGTTTCGTTCATGTTTGAGAACTGGGTGATGACTTTGGCAGAGGCGTCGCAGTTAAGCACTTTCAACTGTGTTCATGGCCTGAACTAAAGGCATCCAGCTGTGCCTCAGGCAGTCAGCTGAGGAAATGCCTTGCAAACATCATTTAAGGAGTGCCCATCAGAACTTTTTTAATGCTTTCCATTAATTGTGTTAATATTAAAACATACTTTTAGCACGAGTACATATTTTAAAACAGTCCAAAAAATAAGGATCAATGGGAGTTTTTCGTTTATCTTGAATTTGTATGGTCTGTTAGAAGTGTTTTGAACAATCAAAAATTGGACGTATGAGTGGATGAGTAATTTTTGGTATTGTTAACAACACTGAGTCATAGGCTACATACAGGAACTGAGCGTCATGGCAATTATATGCTCATTTTTGCAGGTATGTGTATCACAGCTCAAAGTGGATGGTGGCGGGAAACGCAGATTCGCCGGTGCCGCCGAGGGTCTACATCCACCCAGATTCACTGGCTTCAGGAGACACCTGGATGAGACAAGTGGTCAGCTTTGACAAACTCAAACTCACCAACAATGAGCTGGATGATCAAGGCCATGTGAGTACACACGCTAATGCTATTGTATATGCATACACTCAAGCTTAAAAGCTCATTTCTATTTAATTCCTTTGTAAAGAAATCAAGTTATGCACTGCTTAATATTTAACACATTAAATTGATCAAATGTGAGACATTTATAAGGATTTATATTTCAGTCGTGGTTTCCCAGAACACTATTAAACATGCAGCACAATAGTTTTCAACTTTGATAATAATAATAAATGTTTCTTGAGCACCAAATCAGCACATTAGAATGATTTCTGAAAGGATAATGCGACACCGAAGACTGGAGTAAAATACTGAAATGTTATTTTAAACAATTTTTCATATTTGTTTAATAAAAGCTGTTGGTGAGCATTTTAAAATACTTAAACATCTTAAAAACCTCCAGAATATATATTTGACTACTGATATAAAATAAAAGCCACCAACTCATTATTCTACACAAAATACAATATTTGCCCGTTAAATGTATGTGTTTGAGTGAGGAGATGGTGCATACACCTGCTTATCCACATCAATGTGTTCATAACACACACTAGTTGATAGATTACAAAGCCCCTATCTCCCCAAAAGACATCTGTATATTCTCTCAGGCAAGAACATCATTATTCAGTGTATTCTCTTAAGGACTGGCAAAACTGGAAAAAGATTGATTTTATTGTACTTGACTGATATTCCCAGCGCGTCTGTGCTGAACAACAGCTGAACACATATGGAATGCATGCACATGTTATTGTTTGGAAATACATTCGTTTTCTTGAACGTATATAAATTGTTTTTATGCATGTTCTTCGAAACTTTGTCTTATTTTTTTGTGACACTTTTGGAGTGTGTCTTTCTTGTGCCTGGCTCTGGTCTGAGGCTGTACTACAGTAGTGAGTGCACAGGGATGATTTTATTATCAGACCATCAGAGGACACTCTCATCCTCAAGGCTTTATTAGGTTGTCATGGTTATGTATTGTTCAGTGACAGTGAGAAATGGGGTGATACATCCAGCTCAGTCCAGAATAATGAGACCCACAAGAAAATGTGCTTGATTTGCTCAGTATGGTTTTAAAGGCTTAGACCTCATGTTTTCTTTTAATGTTTCCTCATGTTTTGAGATTGACTGTCCGTTCTTTAACCCAGAGTTTATGTAAAAATAAAATTAATACATGGATGCAGTTGATAAGCTATATTGTAATTCATATTGTGTGCGTATTAAAACCCAGTTGGTTAACATAAGGCAGACTCAGATAAGGGATTGTTTTGCAGTGTAGTGTAATATTTTTACTTGGGGTCTCTAAGTTGTTGTAACCTAATCTAATTCATTTTAATATGTAAAATGAAAATGACTAAATACAATTACTAATTACTAATTCATTGCGCTGTTAAGTTATTAATCATATAATATTAACATGAGTGCCTTTCAAATTATGTGGTTGTTGTATATATTGTTTGTTGGATGGCTTGAAAATCCTGATTTGACAAATGCCGTCCCCACAGCTTCCTGCACATTTAACAGCATATGTTTAACAACAACAAAAAAGTCAATTGGTTCAAAAAAATGAACTCTGCATAAATAATATTTAATTCTAACTAAATATTTTAACGTGTGTGACAAACGTAGATCAAATACATTCTTTTTTTTTTTTGCATGAAAAAGTTAAATTAATTGTATTTTTGTTAAACAGAGCAATAATATTGTTTGATTACTGTGACTATTCGTTTTTTAATTGTAGCCAGATAGAGTAGCCCGTGACCAGTGAAATAGTGCTGCTGGACTGAGCGCAGGGAGGATAGAATAATTGCACATGACAGGCTGAGAATTCTTTATGGAGAGATACGGTGTATCAGTATTTTAGATGCAGGGTTGGGTGTGGGTAAAATAGTTGCCTTAGGCCACGTCTGTGAACCTCGCTGCTCTACTGGCATCTCCTCTGCATATGGGGCTGTTTTGACTCGAGTCACTGATGCTATCACTCGACTGTTCTGTCAAATGTAATAACATATGGGTGTTACAACTGCAGCAGGCTGGTGTTTTTTCAGGAAGAGGAAAGGGGACTTTTCTTTTACCACAACCTCGTAAAAAGAAACTTTATTTTTTGTTCGCCTGGAGGGCGTGTGAGGGCCGGAATTGAAGTTAACCCAGGGACGTCCTGTGTGGGACCTCGCCGTCATGGAATATACAAACCTCGCGTTCCTCCTTCTGACAAGAAATCATTTAGATTGCGGTGTCATCACAAATGCAATGAGCGAGAGAGTTTTTAACAATTCTAAAAAATCTTTTTTTTAAATTGTGCATTTATATTAATCTCTGCAAATTGTAGCCGTAGGGTTATTTTAAC
>JAUMHP010000057.1:11420204-11440329 GCA_032361065.1 Enteromius trimaculatus
AAAATATAAACTTATCCCAATCCTTACCCTTACACCTACCCCTACCCAAAATATATGCCTAAAATCAGTGGGAAATTATAGGTGGAGGTGACGTGTTTGCAGCCAGATACTCTTGGTAGCCTCTGTCACAGAAACGCCAGGCTCCACCCTCACACAGTCACAGCGTTCACTATCACCGGAGTACTAATGACCAACACCTGTCACCACCGCCTGCATTCAGTCAGCACGCTCATTTAGAAGCACATATAACCACACACCTCACAGCACCCAGTGTCCGAGCTCGTTTATGCGAAGTGGACTCGCTATTCAGCTATTTCAAAGTTCTACTTACCTGTAAACTTACCTACCTCACTCCTTGTGTACTCCTTGAACTCTGTGTCTCCTCCAGGTCCCTTGGATACCCTCTTCATCTCTCCGTTCGTCTGTGGTTGTGGTTGCCATCGTCTTGTGTACTCCTTCGTCCCCGCTTTCTGCAGTCAGAAAAGACCGTCATTTCATCAGTTTACGTCTCTCCAAAGCCATCCACTGCAAAAGTGTCTCACCTGCTCATCTGCATCTTCATCTGTGCTTTCAATTCACTGTTTAAAAACTGTTTATACTTACCCTCTGTGTCCATCTGCTTCTTAACAGCCTCGTGGGCAGTGTGCCGACATGTTGCACTTCAGGCATTGCGAGTTCGCATGCCTGCTTGCAGATCTTTCACGATCCCATTTCCCTTTCTCCCTCACAATTCACTTCCTGTTAAGATTGATCTGTCATAATTAAAGGCAAAAACACCAGAAATAAATCTTTAAAAAAAAAAAAGAAACCTGTGGCTATGATCAGACTGGCCTGTGTCACTGTGGGATCTGTGAAAACTGCTGGCACAAAACTCTGCGCAAACAAATACAATTTGAGTGAAGGAACACTTAGCATGAGGTTCTGAATTTAAGGAATAATTCACTCAAAAATGACAATTCTCTCATCATTTGCTCACCCTCGAGTAGTTCCAAACCTGTGTGAATTTCTTTGTTCTGCCGAACACAAAGGATGATATTTTGAAGAAAGTTTGTAACCAGGCTGTTTTGGTAATTCCCTATTATGAAGAAATACGATGGGAGTCGATGGTGACCCAAAACAATCTGATTGCAAACTTTGTAAGTAAATGATTACAGAGTTTGTTATTTTCTGGGTCTTTCTTAAGTAATCTAAATTCAAGATCCTTGTGAATTGGGTCAGTGGTGTTATTCCTGCAGTTGTACAGTAAAGTGACATCAATGCTTTTGCGTGGTTGCATCGCTGCTCACATGTTGATTGTTAACACTGCTATTCCAGTCCGGGCTGAAGGCCGCTGGTTCTGTTCACGGCTGCTCAGACCTCCCTGGCATCCCATGTCCATCACATGACCAGCAGGATTATCTCTGGCACCTGTGGGAACACACAAAATAACTCTGATCACACAGTACAGTGATAAATCTTGAGACTTTGTGCTGATCAGTGGCATTCCTGGCCAAATCTTGTAGGCACTTGGGTCTAAGCTAAGTATGTTGAGATGAACACTCAGTAGAAGGGACATCAGCGGATGGGCAGTTGTTATCTAATGGAGGTGTATGGAGGTAATGATGCTGCTGCTGTTTGAGGAACACCTCAGAATGGAAGTTAAAAAAAATATAGATATATAGTAAATGAACATAAAATATATTATATATTTCTATTTATCTTGGGACAGAAATTTATGTATGTAATATAAAACTGTATCATAAAATTATTTTTTTTTTTCTTTTATAACATTCTCCGGGGACTGTAAACATTTTGGCACTAATATGTATATTAGTCTGGTTTATAGCCATGATGCGTCTGACCACAAAAACACTCACACTCTTGTTGCACCATTGCCTGAGGTGTGAGGTGCGAGTGTTGGCGCTGGGTTTGGAGATGTCTCCAGCTCATTAAGTATTTATCTACTGGGAAAAGTAATAGCTAATGTAACCTTATTGTGTTATATTGCCCGTGCAAAAGGCCAAGCTCCAAAAAACACACACTGTTGCCCAGGCTGGCCCATGGAGCTGCTGACAAATCACTACACAGCATTTTATTATGACAAGCACCTGAATATGATGACTGATGCTTCTACCAGTTATATATCTTGTACCTGTAATGTATGTACACACATGCTGTTACTTATTACTTATTTTGATTATCTTCCCTTAGGTAAATGTTTTGGAATTTCTTAGTATAAGTACAGAGGATTTGATATTGCATTTTAGCAAAAACCACAGTTACAGTAAGGCACTTGATTTACATTTACTTGCACGATGCTCAGAATATGTCAGAACATTTAGAATCCTAAAATTTAAATCATTTCAAGTTCTGTCTATTTTTCGTGCTCTTTTGTACTATATATATATATATGTGTGTGTGTGTGTGTGTATGACTGAACGAGAGAATCACTCCATACGTGCAAAGTATGAAATCTGTCTGCCAAGTCACTGTGAGACTGATCCAAAGTCCATCTGCTGTTTTCTTCTCTTCTTACTCCCTGAACTCTCTCAATCCCCCCTGCTAAAATCACCCTGTCCACCCACATGCCCTTTACATGTGGATAAAGCAATTTAAATTGAAAATTCACACTCTCCTCTGCACTTTTGCAACCTAAACCGTCCTCTGTGAAGCAGGATAAATATGTATAAATGTATGTGTGTGCAAGTTTATATATATATATATATATACAGTATATGTACACACATATATTTTTATCTTATATTAAATAAAATTGTATGTGTGTTTTCCAGTATTTTCCTTTTAACACCTCCGATAAATTTTACATACTCGTTTAATATGCATTTTACCATTTAATTTGTATTATAATCTTGGAATATCAACAAATATGTATCAGCTGATACTGATATAAATTTATTTCATTTTAATGCCATCTACAGTTGCAGGAATCCATACACACGTGCTTCCAGATGAACCTGAGAAGTCAGTGAAGAGCCAGATGATGTCGGAGGGAGATTTGAGAAGGCTTATCTTCGGATAGATCGGGGAGCGGGCTGCAGCTGTGCTGAAATGATTTATATGGTCAGAAACACACATGCTCTCTCTTTCACTCTCAAACACACATTTCCAATGCTGCTGTATCCCTGTCCTTCACACTCACTCATTCTTACTGTTTCACATGTTTATTAGCAACATTATTTCCAAGGTATGCTCCTCATGCTCTCCAAACATGCTCTCAACACCTTGGATTTGGCCAGATGGGCACATGGTCTTGAGTTCTGATGTATCTGGCTCAGGCTGGCTGTGAAAAGTCGTTGTGGTCACTGATGAATCTTTAAAAATACCACCAGCACATTGGCTGTGTAAGAGCGACCCAACAACTCCTTCACACCGAAGTCCTCTAATAACAGTGCTGCATGCTTGCTCCTCCAATAAAACATTAAAGTTTCTGTTTTTAGTAGAACTTTCAAGCACCACTCTTATTATTGGTCATACTTTTGGTTGGAGATATAAAGAAACTTTTATCCTTAAGTGTCGGTGTGTAACTCATTCCTCGCTTTTTGTGCTGCAGACATCAATGATGCCTTAAATTATGTGGCTTTTTGAGAAGAACTGTGTCATTTTTATAAGTAATCGAATAAGTTCATTGACTGGTAAAAATAACACACATTAAACAGTCAAATGTGTGAATATATTTTATAGATCTATAGGCTCAACTAGCAAACCTTTAAGAGGGGTGCAGAAAGAATTAAAATTGATTATTTATTTTAATTATTAATTATTATGAATATATTGAAATAAACCAACCTAAATCTAATCTTATTAAAATTATATATATATATTTTTTGATAATATAGTTCTGGAATTTAGAACTTCTTCTGGAATCCCAAAATGAATCTATTTCAATCTATTAATTTAAAGATCTTGCATGAGGAGGTATTTAAGTCAAAAAGGTTGAGGACGAATGGTTTAAAGGTTTACTCCAACCTAAAATGAAAATAACACTTCATTAGCTTAAGCGGTTGAACCACTGATGGCAGACGGACTATTCTGACTGTGTCTTTTTATACTTTTCTGGGCCTTGACAGTATATTTTTTTCTTGGCAGTCAATCGGAGAGTCACAAGTCTCCTGGGTTTCATCCAAAATATTTCAAATTGTGTTCTGAAGATGAACAAATCTTTTACAGACTTGGAACAACATAAGCGGTAAGTGCAGTAATTTGGTTGCAATTTATTTCAATTGTCCACTTTAGACATTCTACTAAATATAAGTAACTCTGTAACTACATGTCAACTAATTCTCATTAATTTTCAACTGCATGTCTACTAATTCTCAGATTAGACAGTTAGGGTAGGTTTAGGGTTAGTAGAATATGTTGACATGCAAAATTTCTCATAGTTAGTATGTTGTGGACACATCAAAGTAAAGAAAATATTAATAAGCACACTATCTGTCTATCTAATACTCTAATGACTGCTAGATGACATGTAGTTGCAGTGTTACTTACTGTTAGTAGAATGTCTAAAGTGGACTAAAGTGAAATAAAGTGTTTTCAGAGGAACTTGTTGCATTCAGTTTAGAAGACAGTTTACAGCATCATGTACTTTTAATCTATGATATTTTTCTTTTAAAAGTTGAACCATGTGTTTAGTGAAATTGCTTGGACTTAATCCTACAAATGTATCGCTGTCATCTTTGCAGTAAAGTGTATTAGTCTTTTGCTTAATAATTGCTGAAAGACTACTAATGAATAGGATGTATGATCTGTTTCAGTTTATTTAAATAGAGAAAATTAGATATACAATTAATGCAAAACAGAAGATTTCTATACAGTTTGGCAACCTTTTCTGTTGTATTAAAAAAAAAAAAGCTTTTTTATATGTAACCTGTTTTACATATCTAACCCTGTCAGTATCTTTGTGTACTTTCTTTATTTTCTTCTGAACATGGTTCAGAGAGTAAGGAATGTGTTTAATTACCACCCAATATTTTTTCTTCAATATTGTGAAATTAATGTTGTATGGTTTTTCTTTCCCTCACTTGTAACAACTCTCTGATTGAGAATTGCCAATAAAAAGAGTTAAACTAGAAGACAAAGGTGGACAAATACACAGTAAGTACACTTAAGTTGTGTTCAGTCTGAAAAGACTGGATACTCCCACATTGTGTCTGGTTAAAACATGGTGTGAAATTAACACCGAAAAGGGTTACATGGATAAAAATCACTTAATCAGATAGCACCGGCTCTATCACCCAACGGTATCAATAATAATCTGAAGCTGATATGAAACTTCATTACTTAAAGGTGAATGTGAGCTAAATTTATCCGGAGCCAGGGGCCGTTTGGGTTGCCAGAGAATGTGTAAATGAATAGAAAGTGTGATGTGGGAGATCAGTAGGGGCTGATACTATACACTTTTCTATTAGCTCGCCTTACTGTCAGAGGGAAGGAGAGGGAGCAAATGAAAAAGAGAGAAAGCAGGTCTGATGTGGTTAGCAGATGCATGTGCGTTATTGCAGAGCGGGGATTTGGACATTCTCCATATACTATGCTATAAATATCCTCCTGACGTTTATTACTCTCACAAGACTTCAGGTGCTAAAACACTTGGACACTAGTCAATTTTTTGTCCGTTTTTAGACTCTTAAATTGAAATTAAAACATGTTATATTCTAATTTAAAACAAAGAACAGATCAATCACGCTGATAAATGAAGCAGGCAATCACATGTAGCCGGCCAGAAGAAGTGATCTTTTCTTTAGTGTTTACAAAGCTTTTTATTAAGACAGTGGATGTTTCTCAAAGGACAATGTTGTTGTTAAAATAATACAGCATCCAAAAATGTGACTCACATTTACCATGTACTGCAAGATTTTGCAGGTGAAAGGCTGATATACCATATACACAATTATATACCTTGAGTGAAACAATGGTGATGAACTGAACACCTAAAGCTATTCTGCTGGCCAGCAAAAAAAAAAACATCCCTAAATAACTGCTTCCCAAATAGACAACGTTATGATTCTCCACACACACAGGAGTCACTGAAAACCAAAAGGTTTATTATTGGTTGGTGTTTGTGTATTTGTCTATCAAAGTCCATCAATTACAAAATTTGAGTAGAGATGCTGGTAGTTTAGGTGCAGTATTGGGTAGGTTTAAGGATGTAGAATATGGTTATGCAAAAAATGTGCTTTATAAGTGCTAATAAACAGCCGGTATGTTAATTATAGGCATGCAAAAAAGCTAACTAGTGAGAATTGGATTTATACTGAAGTGTTACCTACACCTCTAGTTTCCTTGGCATCATCCATTTTCATTATGACAATTCCTAGTGAAATGACTGGATTTTGTAAACAGAAACTGGTAAAACTGAAACTTACTGTGATCTTTCTAGCTATTTATTTGCAACTGTTAATGAAATGCAACATACTCCCATACATCTGTTTCTTTTTGCTCTGATCAGAAGCAAAAATTGTATTTTCAGGTGGGCCGACATCTGTATCCAGGTGGTCTGCATGTGCTCTGACTTTGTTAGAAATGTTCTTTTATACAAGCTTCAGGCGTGACACCTCTGTCATCGGATGACTTTTATAAATGGTTTCATTTGCAGGCAGAGGGTGATGGTGGGAGACACGGTCGAGGGAGGAAGTGCCAAAAATGAGTGAATTCCATCTTACGCATTTTTCCTTCACACTCGCTTTACTTTTTCTCCATTATCCTAAAGCTGCATGAAAAACAAAGCTCATATTAGGAATGTAAGCAGTTTGTTAGGTTAGTAGCGTTTCTGGCCTGTCTGGATGGGGACACACTTGATTAGAGGTTTGAATTGTATCGCAGCTGAAAATGGACTGAGACCACACGGAACCCACACGTATTTCTTGTTCGTACACGTTCTCGGGGGAACCCTTACTAATACCTCCAGGTAATTCAGAGCAGCTGTCTACAGCTGGGTCGGTAGAAGAGAAAAGAGGAAATGAGAGAGATAGAAGAGGCAGATCTGGTGGATTTGGTTTTCTGTGTCACACATATCAGATTAGGAGAGCATTGGGAATGGACTTAAATTATAGACTATATATCATACAAAGATATTAAGTTATTTCACTCTGTGAACAGAGAATGGAAGTATCATTGGCATAGAGTGCAATGATTTGGTCATCTCAGTATTATTATAATCCACCATAGAGAGTCTAACACTCAACTGTATGACGTATGATTAGAGAAACTCCAACATGTGGGAAAACACTAGAGCAGATGGCAGCGTTTTTGCATAAAAATACTGTCTGAAGTTGGCCAATGATATTAAAATACTGCTGGCCTGAATGAAATCAGAAAAAAAAGTTTTCTTTTGCGGCTCTTACATTCTCCATTCATAAGTTTGGGGTCAGTAAGATTTCTTTTAAGAAATTAATATTTGTGTTCAGAAATAATGCATTAAATTTATCAAAAGTGGCAGTACAGACATGAACTAAAGTTACAAAAGTCTTCTTTTTCAAATAAATGCAGTTCTTTCAGCACTTTCAGAGCTTTCTGTCAGCTTAATTGATATTAAATGAGTTAACAAATATGGCTCTGAATCAGTTATGGGAGTGTATATAGTATATAACACACTTTAATTTTTTTTTTTTTTTAATCTGTAACGATATGAGAACTCTGTGTTGTCTCTTATGTGTCCTTTAATGGTCAAAAGAAATCAAAATATTCCTTTAATAACGTTAATATTGCTCTCACAAATGTTTCTTGTAAATGTCTATACTTGCCAGATACTGAACTGAAAGCCAGCCGACAGGGCTGCATGTGTAGCAATCAGTATTGTGATGAAGGTGGGATTCAGGGTTGATGCCACGGCCTAACATGGTCCAAAATGTAATGGAGACCACAGGGTTATGAGACTTGACGCACATCTCCAGTTGGATTTGGCCTCTGAGGTGCATGGCTGAAATGAAACTACTGTTCTGAGAAGTGTCTTTCTAAGTCATCTTACTTTAGAATAAACACAGCTTAGGGATTATAAATAGACCTGGTTCGTCTATTTATTCCATAGTGCTATTCAGCCCCTGAAAAGGGGTCAGTCTTGCGGTCAGGTTTCAGATGGTTGAAGAGGGGGTGTTTGAAACAGATATACAACCACAAATGTGTGTGTGCGGGTATGTTAAACAGAGAGCCAGCACTCAGTGCGTGCACATCAGAAACTCAAGGTCACAGTTAATGCTTTTTTCCCTCTGGTGATCTCCCAGTGGATCAGGTACAGATGATCCCAGTCATATTTCATGTGTCACACACTTAAAAAGGGGAAAGTAGTCGTTCATCAGCATGCATGGCAGCTGCTGCCAGTCTACAAAACAACTTGTGTAACCAATGACAAACAACAGCATCAAACATCCTTCTATCATAATAGGCTTCAATGACAGTTTGCTTTGGGGCAGTTCACCATAAATAACCATTTCGTTCATTGTTCACTCCCCCTCGTGTCGTTCTACACTTTAATGACTTTATTGGTGCAAAATACAAAGATATTTAAAAAAAGATTATTTTAATACCTTTATAGAATTTAGAAATATTTTTTTTTATTATTTAGCTTTTAGTATTTTTATTTACAGTCATTTTATTATTATTTTTGATTTCAGATCTAGTCATTATAGAACTTAAAATGGTTTCACAGACGAGGCTTAGCTAGTTCCAGACTAAAATGCATGTTTGAGATGTCTCAACTGAAAATATATTACTCTGCCATATCTTAAAATATATACAAACCTGTAACATTTTCTTTTATTGCATTTATTTCAATTTTCTTAAATATCTTGATTTAACTAAAACCTAGTCCTGGCTTAAGCTAAAAGTTTAAGATGGCTTAGGTTTGTGAAACTGGGGTTTTTAGTTCCTAAGCCAACATTTATTGTTTTTTAAAGTCAAGATTTTCAAGTATTTCTTTATTACAACTCAACTTTTTACATATAATTGATTTTTTTACAGGAAAAGACTACATTTACTTTTAGTTAACAAAACCAAACTGCTTGCAGCTCTTGTAAGCACAGTAGATGTCGATGGGGTCCAAACAGAAATGAACCCTATTGACTTTGATTGTATGGACTAAAAAAAACATTATTTTGAATATAATCTTAAATACAGAATAAAGAATGTCATGCATGGAACGACATGAGGATGAGTCGAGGAGGATTTTGCATCTTTTTACCATTGGAAGAGTGATCACTAGTGATATCTTGAATTTCCAAAGATTTCTGTTTCCTCTGATTGTTCATAGTTCCAGAGTTCACTACAGAGTTGAGAGAAGTTAACACTGAGACAGTTTATTGCAATGAAACAAACACAGGACAAGATGAAAAGAGGGATATGGGCACACTGGAGGAAGAGAACAGCAGAAAGCGGAAGCAACATTTAAAGAGCAAAAGGAATAGGTAATAATTTTAAATGCTTATCAAGGGAATAGGATATAATGATCTGAGCAGATCCACCATTCCCTGCAGGTACCCTCCTCTCCACGGTAACATGTCTTCCCACCCTCTCTCCCAGAGAATACTTGCCTCCCTCCGTGAGGGGGATGACGTCAGGCCCAGTATTTCACGGCCAGACACAGGCGATGACACAGGCAATTTGGCCTGTGAGTTCTCTCCAGCCTCGGACATGGTGTTACGATTACACGCTTCACTGCGGCTCCAACATGCCAAGGAAGGGGGGGTGCTTTTAAACTAACTTTTATAGAGTACAGCTCTATCGATCTCTCTCCTCATAAAAAACAGGGTGGCTGATAGATGAGGCGAAACTCTATAAGGTCAGCTAGAATGCCAGAGAGATGACCACAATACCTTACAGAGACAATTCCACATCTCTATACAGAAGTATAGGGTATGGTGGTTCTGTGGTGGTCTTTAAGTTTGATCATGTAAGGTAGATGACTTTAATTGAAACAGACTCTTTTTTACTGCAAGTTTAAGTTTCATGGGCTCAGTGGGTGAAAAAAGTGTGGTGGTTGGGTCTGTGCTCTACTGAATCGCTCCAGTATTCTGATAAGATGCACAAGGGATGAACTAGTGCGATTATGATGAATGATACGAAGTGGAATAATTACAGGTGTGAAATAGCGAACTATACCAGTCTTTTTTTCTTACAAACCCCTAAAAAAATCAACCAATCCTTAGCAGTCACAAACTGATTTTACTTTGTCAGCCGCTTCTGTACATTTCCACAGAACCAAATAATTCATTAGAAATAATGCTGGTCAGTGGAGGAGAGAGAATATTTATTAAATGTGCAGCAGCAATATTTGTGACATGCTTCCAGCAGCATGGATGTATTGGCAGCAGCAAGTCTCTGTCCCTCTGAGAGTTGTCATGATACAACTTACATTACCATGATAGTAATTTAACGCAGCGTGACCTTTAAAAGTTCACATAATAATTGTTACTTAATCATATTATTGAACAAAACCTAGTGTAGATTTTTAAATAATTCTCAATCATTTTACATTTTGTTATTTTGTCTCAGTCTGTTTATTTTATATTTATTATTATATTTATTATATGTATATTTAAATTGGGACCAAAAACACAGATTTTCAGTGTGGCCTTCCATGTGTCTGCTGGTAACTGAATCGAAAAACACTTATTCTTTAACAAGATTTTAATATATCATCTTTACTAGGTTTTCATAACATATTTCTATCTCACTTTTCCAACTTCATTCAGACTCGTCCTGTCAGAGTTGTGCCTTTTTTCTGCCTGCATATGGATATTTTAGCACTGGTCAGTCAAATTCTCTGGAGATAGAGGAGGTACTAATGTTAGATGTGCCTAATTTTCCTCGCTTCTGTTGCTCTTCTCTCTCTCTCTTGCTCCTACTCATCACTCTGGGATAGAGGATTAATGTGTTGATGTACATTAGCTCCTGGGCCAGATGGTTTCTTTCATCACCTTTTCCTTTGCTTGCTCTCTCTCTTTCTCTCTCTGGTTCTTTCTCCCTCCAATCTACTTGTGGTGAGAAAGGAAAACAAACTCGAGGTGCGTTAACACCTGACTATGAATCTTCATCTCGTAAAAGACAGCGTGGGTAGCTCTGTTGTTAGAGTTACTCTCACTTCCTCTTATATCCTCGAGGAGGTAACATTAAAAGTTAGATATTTTGCACCCAATTAAACAGCAATAAAACAACTGCCCTGACTAACACATTTATAGCCTGAAAATAATATAAAGCCTTTTTATAACAAAAAATTAAAAAACTAATACTATGGTGAAATACTTAGATAAGAGCCATCCAAAAATCATAGTTTTATACTGTAACACTGTGAATGTGTTTGAAACTGGACTTGTTTCCTACGCCAACCATACATGCTCTTACCTGGAGATTGAGTTATCACCCATTTTTGTCAGTCTCGTCCTAGTTAAATTTGTGGATCATCTTTTATCAAGCCTGGCTTAATTATCTATTAGTTTTGTAATGGTTTGGCTACATCACTGGCCCGCTCTCTAATCCAGGGCGGATGTTGCAGGTTGGTGATGTTTGAAGACTTTCTCTCACTCTTCCGGACAAGCTCTGTAGATGTAAGGCAGGAGTTTACAACATCTAGGGTTTGTAAGAGAACTTCTTCTTGAGTTAATTAATTACAATATTGGACTGTCAGATTAAAATGTAAAACTGAAAACAATAAATATAATGAAGTGCTAAAAGAAGACAACCATTACACAGCATTCAAAAGTTCAAAAGTTGATTTTCAGTCAAATCAACTTTTATACTCACATTTATATTTGAAAATAAAAGCCATGACCTTAGTGTTGCTGGTCCCATTCTCTACTGCTTTATTCCTGTACATGAAAGCCATTATATTTAACAAAGACACATTAAAAAGTGACAATAAAGACATTTATGTTGTTGTAAAATGATTTATTTTAAATAAATTATGTTAAGTTATGAAATATGTATCAAATAGTTTCCACATTTATAATGCAAATATTACTTGACCACCAAACCAGCATATGATTATGATCATTTCTAAAGACTGGAGATATGTCTATTAAAAATTCAGCTTTGCCTGGAATAAATTAAAAAGACAAAAATAGAAGTACTATGTACTGTACTATGATAGGACAACAAACACAGTTTCACAACCAATTAGTATGTATTTTACGAGTTGGCAAATTCGTGCTAATTCATACAAATTCTTACGACCTCACTCTTGGCTAAATCCAAGTAATGGGTAGGTTTAAGGGCGGGGTTAGTTGTAGGTCATCCATACAAATTCATATGAATTGTCAACTCGTAAAATATGTGCGATTTAGGTCGTAAAAATTTGTATGAATTAGCCACCTCGTAAAATATGTATGAATTGCCATGAGATTGTGCTCGATAGGACAAATTTTAGACAGGAGGTGAAGTGCAAAAGAGTGAGGGAGGCAGGATCAGGAATGGTCCACGAGTTGGGATTCAAACTCGGGACGCAGAAGCAAAATGGCGTTATATGTTGGCACGCTGCCCATGAGGTGATTGGTGTCAACATATTAGTCATTTTTACTGTATTTTTGATTCCATTACTTCAATCTTAGTAAACATAAGACACATTATCCCAAAAACATTAAGACATTTTTTAAAAGTATGCCTGCATGTTATGTGATCACCAAAGAAACATTAATATTTTAGGTCAGCTGGGTTTGAACAAAAAGGAATACATTTTCAAGTTTGTGATTTCACTGTACTGGGAAGATAAAAGCTGTGCGCTGTTGCCTTTTAGCTTCTATCTTTCCACGAACAAGAGAGAAATATATCTCTAACCCAGCATTGGAGGAAGCATCTTTTGCTGATGTGATATATGAGGCACTTTCTCCCTGTCCATTCCAACCCTGTAGGAGGCAGTTTCATCTCTCTCTGCAGGGGAGCTCAGATTTATGGAGCTGAAACTGTACGCCTGTATATATGCTTTTCAGCCTGTGCTCCCTTTCTATCAACATCAATGTAGTTTATATAAGGAAGCGAATCATATTTATATCTTGAAGCAGTTCATTCAGCATGGACACATCGGGCGGTTGTCCAAGCACAGGCACACTGCTGTTTACAGGCCATATCTGTACTTCTCAATGGTTTACTGCGAGATTTCTATATTTGTGTAACATTACCGACTGGGTGCCTCATTTGAACTCCGGATGTCTCACTGGCAGTATGGGATGGAAAAGCTGGCCAGGGAACATGATCATTACAAGCAGCTCTGATCACCCAAACATATCTCTCTCTCTCTCTCCTGCGGTGCATCTGTTTCTGACTGCATGCTTCTCTTGCAGCGCTCACCCTCCTGTTGTTTAGTCATAAACGAATATAATATCTTTAGCATGCCCCGGGGCTACTACTTGTCAAGGCTGCCGGTCGAGTATGTGTCCAACTGCATCTGTAAACAGATGCCCGACTGAGCGCACGTTCTCGGTCTGGCAATGTAAACACACCGGCACTGAACGCACTCGCAGAGTAATGAGAGCAGTACATAATCCTGCACACATGAGAGCAATCAAAAAATGTGTTTCTAACTAGCCGGCCCCCACCTTCTCTCACCCGTTTCCTTGTTCTGTCCATCGCTGCTCCCCAAAGCTGTATATAAAATCCGTCACTGCATGTCCATACTGTAACGCTTCGATTCTCAAAACATCCATTCTGCAGTGTACAGTGGTACTCAATTCTGAACATGAAACCCATGGATAACAGGGTCCATCTGTAGCATACTATGTGTGTGTGTGTGTGTGTGTATGTGGGAGGGATTGTGAGCACACAATGTAAAGACACTGTTCTAGATCGAATAAATCAAAAGGGTTGCAATACATTGCAACATCTAGAAGACATTTTTTGCTGTTCTGATGCAACATGTGTGTGTGTGTATGTGTGAGATTTTTTGTCTACGAGTGTGTGTTTCTGACCTGTTCACCACCCCTGCTGTGTGCGCATGCAATCCTCCCTCCATTTATCACCATGTGGTCCCTTGAGGAAATGAGAGGCAGGGAGCAGCTCCCTTGGTGCAGGAGAGATATACGGCAGGCTGTGCCCAGGCAGACAGCTTCCTCTTCTGACATATGGACCAGAGGCAGGGGCCCCAGAGCCAGGCTGGACAACCATATCCTGCGTGGACCAAACGTTCACCTATCAATTATTAGAAATTAATTTCTTTGGAAAACCAAAAAATAAAAGTTTTTGTCAACTTGTTCTACCAACCCTAAACCTACCATAACAGTCTAATTAGTTACTAACTAACTAACTAACTAACTAACAGAAAGTAGTTAAATTAGTTGAGATGTAGTTGACATGTATTATACAGCAAGTTACTAATGGTTAGTAGAATGTCTAAAGTGGAATATCAAAATAAAGTGTTACCTAGTTTTTATTTAAATTTTAGGGATTACTATTATTATTTATTTATTAATTTGTTTGTTAGTTTGACAATTCTAGTTAGATTTCATTCCAGTCCTTTTAAGTTTCTGTAATTTTAAAACATCAGTTTATTTCAGTAAGCTGCCATGTTTTTTTAAGTTTATGTTTCTCATCTTATATTTATTTTACTTTAATTACCAAAACATTTGTTAAAGTTTTAGTTTTAATTAAAAACAACACTGATATGCATACTCCAAATACTCTAAATAATAATGCTATCGTGATACATTTGTTTATTGCAGAGCTATTGCACTTTAATAACCAAACAAATATAAACACATTACAATAGTGTAATTGTTGGTACGTTTTATGTATTTAAATTTATTTGTAATAAAATACATTATATGGCTCCTCAGACAAATTAATAGCTTTTATTTATTTATTAATTTTCCAGTTTAGTTTGTTGGCAGGGGTGACCTCAGTACATTTTTGACCTGCTTCGATTTTCTCTCCCACAAATCTGTATTAGTGTCTCAGAACGGCACCACTGATCGTCCCTTCACCCATTTTTTTACTCATTATGTGGACTTGTTTTTTTCATCTTTTTTTTAACCTGCTTTATCTTTGCTGTCATACTATGTTACTCATCTTCAGACCTCCCCTGCATCTGCACGCCAGTGATCTGTCCATGTTTCTTCACCGTGACAGCTTCCAGGTCTCTGCGTCCTGCCTCTGTCCTGAGTTACTGCTCGTTTGATCACTCCTCTAGCCCTCCTTTCGCTCTTTTTTAATCTCATACAGGAAGAGAAGGCAAATAACTTCAAGGTCATGACAGTAACCTCCTTTTCCCCAGCTTTAGGTAATGGAGAGATTCGTATACGGGTGTGAAGTGAAGCCTTCACTCCGTTAATGAAGACTTCTGAAGATTACTGGGAGGAGATGCGACTGCTTGACCTTTAATACTTGAACTTTGACCTCTTGTAGACCAGCCTCACATAGCAATATTGCCTTTGCTGTTGTTTTTTTTCTCTCAGACTATCTGTTTTTTTATCTGACAGAAGATATCCGGGAAGCCTGTAACACTTACATCACACTGTAGTTACAAAAATTACAACTCACCCTTAAAAATCCTGCAAAAGTACAAAGAATAAGAAGGTTTAGCAAAAAAAAGACCCCCTTGGAATAGTAAGCCGCCGTGATCTGACATATCTGGCTTCAGATTCTTCTACACCGCAGGCTGCTAATGATCTCTTACAGTAAATGGTTGTGTGAAGACCATGGGGTAGTTACTGATGGACACAGACCTGTCCAAGAGCCTGGGGAACACATATTACTGATGATAGTCCCCACGCACCAGAAAGGCTCCAGTCCACTTATGAGAGTCTGGAGAATCCAGTATTCAGATTGTGCTCAATGACTATGGCAGAAATCCTGACATTTGGCAAGTCCAATACTGACGCCGACTCTCAGAAAGTGAAACGAGGTTCACACACAGTCATTTATTGCACATGTTCCGACATCATAATTTAAGTATTCACAAACACACAACTTTTAAAAGCCAATTAAACTCCTAGCTGTTTCATTCGTTACATTACTGTCTCTTTTTCTCCTTAGATTTCTGTATAATTTCAGCACTTAGCCACACTTTAGCAGATTTATTCAAATTCTGAGTTATGCAGCTGATGCTAGATTGTGGTCTGATTGTTTTAGAAAGGAAATTAAATGTCAAACATGAAATGTGTTAGTGCAGTTTTAGCAGCCTACATTTTTAATAGATGAATCTAATAGGCAAAAATCCCATTTTACGCACCGAATCCAGGCGGTGTTCCTGTTGAGAGTGGGGAAATGTTGGCAAAGCAAAACGTGCAGGGCCCTGTGATTGTTTTCTTTTGTGACACACAGATCTCCTTCATTTAGTCTCATGTAAAAGCAGTCTCATTCATGAATGGGTCACATTATCTGTGTGATGCTGTTTATAATCATCATTCAAAGTGAAAAGGGAATATGATACTCACCACAAGCATATTTTGTCACAGATACCATTTTGGCAGGCCTGGATTAACTTAAGGACTGTATGTGCACTGATTTATGGGAAACAGAAAGCGATCATGCCTCTCTCATATCCATGTGCCCACAATGCCCTGCACTGGTCTGCTTTTATGTGCCACAGCGGGCAACTGTTGACCAGCTGTTTGAGGAAGCTGCAGTTGTGTCTAGCACTCACCAGCATCCATCTTCCACAAAGAGACACCTGTAGATGCATCATGCGGTAGATATTTGCACACACAGTTGAGGACGGGAAGTGTGTAGAGGCCGGGAGTTTAAAGATGGCAGCTCTGTAATTCATGTGTGCCGGTCCTTGTTGATCATTAGTGCTTTGGAACTTCAGTTGATTTGTGAATGACCTTGTGCTCATGGGAACTTCATACAATAAGGATCTCACAGAGGGGGACTCCAACAAGAAAATGGAGATTTATGTCTCCAGTCTGGAAATTGGGGAACACGATTAACCAAAATCCCTTCATCTTTTGCCAGTCTCTTTTAACCATTGTTTCAATTTTTCTGCGTTTTATAGGCATGACATATAATGTAACGTAATGTAATAGCACATTGGAACGTAGTATTAAGTTTAATAAAAGTTCGAAAAATTGAGAACAGACAAATAATTTTAAGGACAGTATTAATAATATACAGTGACAATGTCAGTGATATTGAATATTATAATAATTATAAATATTTATAATGTAAATAGTGAGTAATAAATCATATATTATTTATTTCTATTAAATAAAGCTCTTTTGCAAAGCGTTTCGCCTGTCTTGTTTCTCGTCTCTTTCATCTGTGCACCGACCTCGTCTGCTTGTGGATTATTGCTCCCTTTTGACTCTGTTTGCCGACTCTTGTATGGAACAAAAATTCCTGCCTAAAGTATTTGAAATAAAAAGCTTGTTGAATTCCACAAATCGAAAAAAGCATTGCAATTTACAGTGCTTGTATTTTTATGCATTTTTAACATGGTTGTATCTTTACGTAGTGAATATTTCAAGTGGAAACATTTCACAAACATTTTCATTGTTAAAATTCAGTAATCAATATTCGCCTCTCAAAGGTCATTTTCAACATATTCAGTTTTTTTAATAATTCCGGCAATGATATTCGTCAGCCAACTTTCGGTTATTTCGTCTTCACCAGCGGGTGGTGTTAGCGGCTTTGAGTGTTCATCTTCTTCAACAGGCCTTTACAAACAACATGTGCAAACACACAAAGTGTTCGCTGTAAGATATTATTTTAGGGCTGCGCTGTTAATTTAAATACTTTTTGCCCCCTTTCTATCTATGTAAACTGGTAAAAAATCGGTGGACCAGGGGCACCTAGACCGGACCAAAAGAGCACTTTAGCATTGTGACAGGGGCTCGAGCCACAACGCCACTCTTACAGTGAAATTATGCTTTTAAAAAAAAAACGTCCCTAATACCTGTGTACTTACATAGTAATTAGATGTGTATGTAGTGTGTAACCACAGTGTTACAGTACACATTGCTATATAGTATCTACAGCTGTAATATTTCTGTAACTACACACATGTAACAACCCTTTTCCACTTCACTAAGTAGTCATGTAACAGGAATTACATAGCTACATGTTGTAACAGCAGTATATATAAGAGTAACTGGAACAGGGGGTGATCAGGGGGTGTAGTTAGGTAGGTTTAGGAATATGTAAAGTGGGTGGAGTTGGTGCACCTCTGTAATAGTGTAAATACATGATAACTCCGCAGGAACTGCCCACTTAATATAAAGTGTAACATTCTGGACAGCAACCACAATTTATATGTACAGACTAATTTACTGCCTGCTGCTGTGTAACATCAGAGTAATTACATTCTAAATCCATAGCAATTGTCTATTTAATATAAAGTGTAACACTTTATTTACCAAAAAAGAGCTGTTAGTCCTGTTTCACATTTGAACTTTCTTTACCAAAAAGTGTTGTTACCAATGTCCTGTTACACATTTGTACTTACACACACCATTCTGAGGGGTGTTATGTGTGAAGTTACAGAAATATAACAGCTGTAGATACTATGTACTGCTGTGTACTTACACTGTAGTTACATACTACATACTGTACACGTCTAGTTACTATGGAAGTACACAGGTATTAGGGACACATAAAGTGGGACCAAAGTTATTATTAAATATTCACATTTAATATCACTAACTCTTAATAAATCATTCATTTAAAGTTTTGTACAGTGGCCAAGAATGCTCAACAATCTGCAACTTCAGAAAACACGTGTAAATAGAAAAAAAACATCAGTAAATCAAGAAAGTAGTTACCATGCTTGGTGTGAATGGGCATTTACCCTGTTTTCTTGTCTTCACAAACTCTTTTCATTTCAGTTTTAGAAGTCTGATGTAATCCTGCCACCATCACCTGCTGAATCCCTCTCTTCATGTTCCCCAGCCCCCACCAACGGCACCCCAGATTGAGCCGCACCAGATGTGGTGCCTTGCAGTTGGGAAGACTAATTGTTTTTCACTGCAACAATCTCATTGGGTTTTTTCACGTTCATGAATGTATTTAACATTAGGTTTCAGTCTTCTTTTTCAGACGTCCCAGGCCACAGCGGGTCTAGTGAGGAGAGCAGAGCTGCGAGAGGAATGACTTGCTCATTGAAGTACATGGAACATTTTCCTCTGCCAGCATCAACCATTGGAGTGGAGCAAAGCCATATCCATGATAGATAGTCCCAGTGTGGGCATGTGTTGGGTTTGTACAGGTTTGTACCTGTTTGTTTGTGAATGTAGTGTCCATGTACAAATACAAACACACTCTGGACACGGCTGTGTAGCTCAGCCCTTTGCTGAATGTGTGTATGTGTGTGCCGGCCTCTTGGGCCAGGTCATAACGGTGATGGATGGTCCGTGTGTGTGGAGGCCGTTATTATTTGTTATGTGAGCGGGTGTGTGTGACAGCCGTTGTGGGCCGTACACCTGCTGTGCGAGCTGAGAGGCCGAGCGGGAAGAACAGCTGTACGCATTGATTTAGCAGCTCACTCCACAGTCTGCAGGAACAAATCAAGCAACAGCTAATAAAACCTGCCTTTATGATCGCGGCCCAACTGCCCCCAAAACAACTGGCTACATCATGTGTTTCTCTAACACCCGCTATTGCTCGAAATTAAACCCTGGACTAAGGTGTCGCTTCTGGCCCCGGCAGGTTTTAACGTCTGAGCTAACGAGTATTTGAAGCTGATGTGAAACCAAGTGCAGATTTTTGCTAAACTGTCATTTTCTTCACTTCTTAGGAAAAAAAGAACTTTAGAATATGGACTAGTTCTCATTATTAACTAGTTGCTTATTAGCATGCCTGTTAATAACATATTGGCTGGTTATTAGTAAAATACATATTCTGTAGGACCATATTCTACATCCCTAATACCTAAACCTAAAGAGAATTAGGAGTTTATTGAGGCAAAAAAAAATTATGAATATATTTTACCTACAGTATGGCTGTCAATTGCTTAATAAAAATTACAATTAAATGGCATGCTTATAAATTTAATGAATAGTACATATCAATATAATATCCGAGAATAATCTCCAAATGATTACATTATTGTTGCAGGTATTGAACAGGCCAGACGTCTTCAAACTGAGGTCCAGAAAAAAAAAAGATTAAACAAGGTTTTAAAAAATGTATTTTATGGCTTTTTTATGCACTTAATACATTAATGTAATGTTATTTATTTCATTCTATTGTTAGCACTAATTTATACACATTC
>JAUMHP010000057.1:11440695-11456901 GCA_032361065.1 Enteromius trimaculatus
TATATATATACATACATATATATATATACAGTAAAAAAGTACTAAAGAAATTATACAATAATAAAACACATTCTGGCATTAGGTTTCCAGTAGCTTTTAAGCATTTGGTCTCTGTAGACATAGACATCTTTGGCTGTTGCATTGTCTGTCGCACCAGGAGTGCCATGTTTTTTAGGATGCAGTGTCAAACTCAAAACAGCTCATAGTGTCTCAAGACCTCTTCATTATGTTCCATTGAGTCAAAAGACATCCATCTGTTTAGCGTGTGACTGAGTGGTTTCGCACTTTCTTCCGCCAGCTCTCAGTGACTGTGGTTTGGCGAGGCAAGTGTCCTGTGGGTCAAGTAGGTCAACACAATTACAATGTTTCCTAATGAAAATATTTTGCATTTTTTTTCAGTTATCTATTTTATTATTATTTATAATCATACTTAATTAAAGTGTTAGATTCCTAATTTCATTGTTTTGGTGTTGAGACGCTTGATTTGTTACTGTCATCTCAACAGTGTTAGCATTCCTGAAGGAGATTAGCTTTCTGATGCCGGACTATGTGTCTTTACACAGCTGTATGTTTGCTGTCTGGCCTGTGTTAGACAGTGTCCCGTAACAGTGGCCCCATTGTTAGTACCGGGAGCTATGGTGTGTAGACAGACAGAGAAAGGGGGACCAGCCGAATACCAGAAGATTGGACATGGCTCCTGTTTCAGTGAAATCGACATCTGACACACACACAAACACAAACTAGATTGACACATACACGATATATGGCCAACAGCATGGCCACAGCTTCAAGATGATGGATGTTAATGAACTAAATGATACGGTTAAATATCTGTTTTACAGCAAAAATTCCTTTCCAAATATTTTGAGGCCAATTCACTAAAGCCGTCCACGCACATAAACCCAACCACACATGTACAAACACTTCTGCAGCCATTTGCTCCTCTGTCCACACAGTATCTACAGCCTGGTGACAACTGGCCCATGGAGTGCTGGTGTAATGTTGTCATAGCAGGAGAAACGGGCACCTGTTAAATGGCCGGGGTGCTACACTGTCAGAAGAACTGGAATATTTGACGCATGGGGTGCTACACTGTCATAAGAACTGCAATATTAAGCAGGCTGGGCGCGATGTTGTGATAGCCACTGGAACATTGTTAAAGAAATCACATGTTAAGCCCAGATGGGCCCCTGGTGCTGTGGTGTGAACGTGTGGACTGATAGTGGCATATTGTGCTCCACCGATGGCTTGTTAGTAATTCTGTTGGTTGTTGTATATCAGGGTGATTTTAAGGTTATATTAAAAGATATATTAATGATATTGACACACTTAAGAGCTGTAAAAACTGTTCATACAGTGCTTGTCGATGATGTTTTCAAAGAATGTAATGAATACAATCAACTAAATAAAACACATAACTAATAAAATTAAATTTAAGTCATGATGCTATAATATAATATAATTCTTCCACATTATAATGAATCTACCACATTGCTTATTACTTATACATACTTTTAAATGCAGAAAATGTACATCTGGAAGAATTCTTCACATCTGTGCTCTGTTTTTGTGAAATATTGCAGTGTGTAATACATGGAGAATATGTTAATAGAAGTGCAATATAATATATGCAACTATGTTTTCAAAGGTGTAAAAAGACCTTACACAATAAACCGTTACATGTTTTTATTAACATAGAACGAGCTATTAATATATACATACAGTACACCGCGGGTCCTCTTGCGTAAATGTCGCCATCATGATCACATTAAGCGTTGTTCTTGCAAATAAAACACTGACACGATGAACAAGTAACAATAATGTTTGCAATAACATAGATTTATTGAGTAATTAAGTAAATATAATTCCTTAATTTACCTCATTGTTGGCTATCTCCACTGTCTCAGACCATGACATCATAATTCTATAAAGACGAGCCATTGGTTCCAATTCCCAATCTCAACCTCTAGATGCTGCTAAAATTTACACAGTACACCTTTAACATAAATATTAAATGGACTTCTATGTATTTCAAAGCCTGTGTTCTGGCATGAAACTCTAGATGGCTCAGTCCGATAGTCTCAGTCTGACAAAATTACATCACCACATGACGCAGCTGATTGGTTCTCTCCTGCATCAGGAGTCAATGAGTTATCTCCTCCTTCCCAAGCTCCACCTGTATAGATCTGCTACGAGGTGATTCATGTATGCTATGTATGAGGGTTACTTCATGTAGCCTATGTTATACAGTATGTGCAGCAGCAGTATTTGTTACTTGCTCACAGAAGCATTTTGTGGATATACTAGCAGCAGCAGCAGCAGCAGTGGATAGCAGACCTGTTCCACCAAGACCAAATATATTAATATTGTCATGCACATTACCATGACTTGTCATGATAGAAATCATAAAAAAATAAATGAAGTACATTATAAAATGAGTTTCATATACTTCAAATGCTGCATTACTGACTGTAATTTAATGTAACAAGCCTGTAACAAGAATTTGGGTAAAACTACAGTGCTGAAAGATTGACTCTGACAACTTAGTCTCACACACTCCGGCTGCCTGTGATGTCTGTTTCAGGAGTCCCACAGGAAAGTTAGGAACCGATATGCTAAAATAATCATCTGTCCTTCTGTGTGTGTGTGTGTGTGTGTGTGTGTGTGTGTGTGTGTGTCAGAGCGGATTGTGCGAATGTATATATTTTTAGAGGATATAGGCTACAGTATAAGCATTGGCACATGTGTGCATTCCTGTGTGTACGTGATCAGGCTCTCTGTGTGTGTGTGTGTGTGTGTGTGTGTTTACATTTTGGCTTGCTATCCATATGTTTTTTCCATGGACAGATTTGGAAGGAGAGCCTACGTGTCAAGAAGACCTACAGCTGCAGCTTTTCATCACATTTTTTATTACAGGTGCATATAAAAATGACTAGCCACTGTTAAAGCAATGGACCAGGACATGATCAGAGCTACTGCTCACATGCCTGTCTGCATGACACCCGACCTCTCCCATAATGCACTTTACTGTATATTATTTCTTACTTCGCTGTGAGCAGGTTCCAGTATCACAGAAAAGGTATTTAAGGAAAGTGTAAATTATCATGTCTGTAATTTGTTGTTCTTTTTTTTTTTTTTTTTTGATGACTTGACTATGCTGTGTCATACAACAAAGATTTGATTTTATAAATGTTATACATTGATTGCTTACCCTTTACTTCGATAGTCCATTTAGACATTCTACTAACTATAAGTAACTTTGTAACTACATGTCAACTACATGTCAGCTAATTCTCATTGATTCACAACTACATATCTACTAACTCTCAGATTAGACTGTTAAAGTAGGTTTAGGGTTAGTAGAATAAGTTGACATGTACTCGCAAAGTTTCTGATATTCAGGGTGTTGTGCACCCATCAAAATAAAGTGTTAGAAGATGTAAAGCAGACAGTCTATCTAATACTCTAATGATTGCTAGCTGACATGTAGTTGCAGAGTTACTTACTGTAGATTGTCTAAAGTGGACTATCGAAATAAACTGTTACCCATTGATTAAGCATTGACTCACAAGGCAGTTATTGCCTAAATTTTATTTTGTATATCTATTACATGTCCATTGATCACAGTTTAGCTATGTAACTTTAGTACAATCAAATCACTGTATTATTGTTAATATGTAAACATCTTTTCAGCTAAAGGTATTAGGTATAAAGCAATGTTAGATAGGCACATTTAAAACTGCTATTCATAACTTTAACTTTTCAGATAAGTCAGGTAAGCAGTTGCAAGTTACTGGCAAATATTTGGTTATCAACATTCTTTGAAATACCTTCTTTTGTGCTCAGCAGAAGGGGCGAAATCCACACAGGTTTGGAACAACTTGAAGATGAATAATGAATACCTAATAACTTTGTTTTAGCACTGCAAAATGAAGAAGACTTGGTCAAAATTACAGCACAGTGCTATAACTCAAACGCTTATTTGGCAACTGCATTAAAGAAATATGTATTTGAAATATAACTGATGTTTCTCCACTTAAAATAAATGATAACAGACTAATGCAGCAGTGAACAGCATTTCTTGTGGCGACTCCATGTATTTGCAGAGTAATATAAAAGTCAGGACCTGGGGGCCGATTCATACTCGTGCCCAGGGCTCCTTAGGAACAGCCCTTAAATTATATGAAAGGGAAAGGGCTGCCAGACAGAAAATTAAGGAGGAAAAAACTTTTCAAGTTGAAATATTCACTGGACACAACTTCTGGGCCCCAGACGTCCCTTTACAGCTCTCAGTCCCCTGCTCTCAGAATGAGTTTCCGCCCCATTTTTCCTACATCAAGGAACTGTCTGCACCCCGGTCCTCCTTACCCCCACAGCCCTCTCGATAGTTTAATTATTGTAGAGCAATGTCAGCGGATTCATTTTAGCTCTCCAATTTACTGTAGGCTTCTCACTGATGTATTGAGCCCCAGTCACAGGTATGAAGGCCTGGCCTGTCGGCATCCAATGAACACTCAGGGATCCGGTGGGGGGCTCTTAAGTCAATTGCCATTTGTGAAAGCCATCATCCTGCTTTACGCCTGTGACCTTCACATGTCCAAATGCTGTAAATATCCCAGTGGTCTTTGCAGAAAGCACACGGACCGCTCACCACTCGACCCAGAGTACTGTCCTCTTGGCATTTGAATATTATTAAAGCCTGTAAGGAAGCCACATGTCTGCAATTGTGGCCTTGTGTGATTTTTCACACCTTCACCTGTTGAGCTGGATTGATTTGACTGGCAGTGAACTGAGGTAGGTCAACAATGTGAAATAAATGATTCCTCTGCGTATTGTTTTTAAAATGTGATACTGCATGTAATACAATGGATGTGATACCAGAAACACTGGACTCTGGTAAAGCCATCAGTGTCTCTCTTTCTGTCTTCTATAGATAGGCAGCATTACAGCAGCAGTGGGGAAAGTCACGGCTTTGGGTTACATGAGTTGCTGTGGTCCTGAGCAAGAATGGCAATTTAAAGAGCTCTGTGAGGAAAGGTCCCCGAGAGCCCTTCATCGGGGCCCTGTTTCTAGAGAGCCTGAGGTTGTGGACGTGCCTGTCAGTTACAGCACAGGAAACCTGTGTAAGCTTTACAAGTGTGTCTCTTCTTCAGCTTACATTGTTAACCTCACATGTTCTGTTTCTGTTGGCATTTTTTTAACCCTTTAATTTAAATTGTAAAAAAAAAAAAAGTTTTTTAAATAATTAAATGCAAATTTGCGACATTAAAAAAGTAGTTGCTTCCATTGATTTAGTAATAATAGATTAATACTATGTATTTCTGTATTAAACATTAATACATTTTACGATGAACTTATCTGAAAGTTTTTTATATGGATATGGCATCAAAGTGTCAACTGTCATATGACGATACACATATTAATATCTAAATTGAATTGAGTGCCTCAGAATACTCTATCTTCTTTTACCATTTTTATGCATGCATGTTTTTTAAAATTGAGAAATCACATGGGCTATATAAATATGTGTATTTAAATCTGTTCTTCACCCAGTGCACAACTTTTAAAAGCCAAAAATGTGCTTAAAGACTAGAAAAAACTCTCTACAAATGTTAACCTAAGATCTTGGACCATGGACATATTATGCATCAACTAAAGCATCATTCTGCAAGATACATTTTATGCTCTAATATCCAGCAGACAAACACATGCAGATCTCCATAGCATGCTTTAACATATATGGGAGGCTGTGTGTGTGGTGTGGCATGTCCTACACGTGTTCAAACATTTGCAGAGGAGGGTAAAATTCTGTGTTCATGACAGCCAGGTTCCTGTCAGGATTCATATCACTCCACAGCCTTTAGTGCCCACAAGTACGTCCAGGGGTGAAGGCATCTCTCACCAGCACATCTGGCCAGCAGGAGAAGCTTACCAAATCCGTTCTACACACACGTGCATGACCAGACAGGCCGAATGTTTTGAAAACATACTATTAATTCATTACGCATTTAAAGAATGTCATATATTACTCAAGACAGAGGTTAAGTGCTTATTAGTCATACAAATCTAATGGTTTGAATGTGTTTTGACTTTTGACATTTCCCTAGGCCTATGTAAATAGGAGAAAATGCGCCTCTGAGGAGTTGTTTTTGTAAATGACTATAACATATTACCATTAAACTATCTACTCCACATATGGGAAATTTTAGTGATTTGTAAATAGATCCTAATTTGAGGAAAAGTCCCCAAGATTTCACCCTGTAATGGGTTTAAACTTTTTGACCTATGACCTCTAAAACATGGGCTTACTTTAGGCTGTATTTGGATACTGAGACTGACAGAAAACATGTAAATCATTTAAAGCTGATGAAAGCTGTGTGCTTTTGCTACTGCAGGCTTACAAATGAAGATTAAGTAATCCAATATTAAGCAAGATTACACAAGCAAAAGTGTTGTTCTGAATATCAGTTCAGCCATGATTCAGAATGAGCGCCACATAATCACAGCCATGCTGATTTTCAGGGAAACATTAATATACATATTGCTTAAATACAGTAATTCAAAACAATTAATATATTGATTTTGAGATACTTACATTTCAAAATATTCCCATTTATAAGGTCTAGTTTTGCTCAGCCAAATAAAAGTTACTATTAGATTCGAGTTTTTGATCAAATTGGTTTAGTGACTAATTCAATGACTCACTCACTGAATCAGTGTTTTGATTCAGCTGACTGAATGTTTCATGACTCACTCGTAAGGCCAATTCACATTGCACCAACAGATGGTAACAAATGCAAATAATCACCAAATTACAGTAGGTCACTTCACAGATGTTCCATGACCCAAAAAGTGCTGATTCAGCATCGCCAAAAACAAGCCCCAACAGACACCTGCAGCAGGAACACACTGATAAAAACAAAACAAAGCATCTGTTGCCAACTGTTGGTGTGAATTGCCCTTTGAAGACAGTGGCTGCATCCAAAACCAGCCACAATATTCATAAAAATATTATGCAAAAAAGAATCGGACATGTGCCTTTAACTGACACTTTGCTATCCCAGGATTTGTAAATGACAGTAGGGAGGAAATGCAACTGATCCTTAGGTCACATGACAAAGACAACATGGTGGACAAAATTCACACTATATAGAACATGCTATTTAACAATCTAGTGTTCGGATTTAATGGGTAAGGTTACGTATCAAATCATTCTGAGCAACAAATTGACACACCATGCTGCCGACAATTCTTTAGTTTTCCTTTTTGAGCAGAATGATGATTCTTCTTGTTGAATATTTTCTGATCACCTTTAATCTGAGACATGGGGCTCTTTCAGTGTCAACTATGCACTGTTATTTTGAACATTGTCACCCTGGCAATCACCCCCTCTTACTTGCAGTCCACCTTCACTATATTTAGCCTCACGTCCCCATGTACTGCCACCCGGCAGTGCCCTGCTGACATTCAGATTTCATCTGTCTTTGTCGGCCTGTCAGGCTCCTGTTCCTGCAGACATCCATGGGTGTAAGAAAACTTTCTGATAAGCTGTGAACAATGTTGTTACACGTTAATGATTGCTGCTGCAGAAAGATGATGGATGAGTATCCACCTCCTCAACCTCTCTCATCCTTGTGATAAAACATTTGCATTATCTTATTTTATTATCCATTAAGGATGTCATAATGAGGAATCACATTGTTTTTAATATCAATGTTTTGCCATAGAAGTTTTGCTAGATTTTTTTTTGTCTTCTATGCTTACAAACGGTGCATTTATTTGCAAAATAATAATATTGTTTAAGTTGGGATATTTTTTTCATATAATGAACATTTGAAAAATAATGGACTGGAGTTTTGTGGATTATAAAGATCCAGTGGTGAGAAAGTGTTGTAATGCTGAATTACTCAGCTAGTCTTGGCCATCTGGACAATCTGGAGTATATGTTGAACAATTTTTCATTTTTGGGTGAACTATTCCTTTAAATTATCTCTGTATTTGGTTCTGACGGACTTCTCTCTTGATACAAAGTACAGAAATGGCAGTAACAGAGTAAGTGTTCAGTTGAAAAGATTCAGCAGTTTACAGTTAGGGAATGAAGGAGGCAGACAGCAATAGCTTAGTTTTCTCTTCTTCCCCAGAAAGAGAAAGCAGTCTGGGCACACACACACACACACACACTGATGTGTGGACAGGTAGACAGATGGATAAAGAGGATCAAAAGATGAACTGCACAAGACAGAGGAGAGAAAAGAAAACCTGGACAATGTGTGAAAACACATCCCACAGGTCACTCTGTCATGGACCTTATGGATATTATTTATTATGGCTAGTGCCTCATTGTACTTTCAAACCAACCTTTGAGTTTTCTTAAGCAAAAAATCGCACACTTCATTTATTTGCTGGTTGACACTCAACTTTTCTTGTAACAGAAGGCTATTTCTTTCCAAAAAAGCAACAGAAGTCACCTCCTCAAAACATAATTATTTTCATATGTAAACAGTATTTCATTTAATAACCAATTTAATCCTAGACATTTCTTTCCTTAACTTATGAAGCTGCCCTGTGGTCAAGAAAGAAAATTACTCAAATACTTAGCAGTGTTGTATTGGCACATCAACATATTAAATGATTAAGTGTGTAATTATAACATGAAAGATTTAGGTCTGCTTTTATAAATCTACAGTGTTCCTTATAAACATATGTTCCAGAAGTGATCTGACTCTGTTTATAGAGTCTCATGCAAAGAGCCTTTTGTATTCATAACTCTTTAAAGGCTTCCGACATAAATAAAGGCCTTGTGGAAGTGTCTCTAATGCTTGTACTACATTTGCACTGTTGTACTTTTCAGACCATGAAACTACTTGAAAGCTGTTAATGCGTGCATGAATGAGCACAAGAAACTTTTTTAGGGTTTGCTAGTTAATCTGTTGCTGCTTTGTGCATGTGCAGTAAAGTTTCTTAGGAAAATGTGATGATGGTTAAAGGCCAGTGTTTGATGTTGTTGGTTTAAAGCAGAGTTTTAATGTGTGTGCATGCGTGATGGGGGTGTGTTTGTATGGTTATGTACTGAGTCCTGAGGTGGTTTGTTTTCCCAGCTGTTAGGAGGTAAAGCCCAGTCCCATGTGACCCGTGTTTCTCCAGCTGTTCTCAGATCAGCCACCTCAGCCGGGACTGGAGCAGGACCTTAATAAAAGGCCGTTTCTCACATGTTTGTTTCTGTCATATTTAAACTCACATTCTCTTCGCTTTGTCTCACAGGATCGGACGCTTTGCACTAAGACTTCCTAAAGGAAGAAACTGTTTTGATTTGAATGCCACAACCTTTTAGCATATAGTTTTAATGGTCTTTGTTGCTAAATAATTTCTCCTACATACACAAATAGATTAGTGTAATTTATATATTGACAAGAAAATAAAAAAAAACTAGTTTTCCAGGAGACATAATGCAGAATGTGCAATGTTCCAGTAAGATTATTTATTAATTTAATTATTTATTAAATATTTTAGTTTAAAAATAAATGAAATAAAAAATTAATCCATGTTTTTAAAACTTGTTAACATTTATAATATTTTAATATGTTGAAAACTATTTTAAATATAGCTTTGCTGGGAAGTAAAAACTTTGTAATGGTTGTGCACTTGTTTTAAGGCAGTTTAGATACTGTCACTGACAAACAGGACAAAACGCTCTTTAATAAGATATGTTGCAGTGTAAAATAACAACAATGAGTGAAGATATGTATTGTTGCAGAAAATGGTTAAGAACATACAGAAAAAAAATCACCCAAACAAAGAGTAGCAGAAAAATTATATGAAAAACATTGTACCCTTGAAAGTGCACCCATGAGGTTTTGAGTAGTGTATGTAGTGTATGCCTCTGGTCTTAAAGAGTTAACATGTTAGTGCGGTCCCAGCTGGTCAGACACGTCTGTCAGCACAGCTATTACAATCCTTTCTACCAAGGGAAGGGGAGCAGGGCCAGTGACCTTGGAACCAACTCTGAACATTATTTTCTGCCTGCCACCCAAATACACATTACTTTTAGAATTCACTTGTGGATATATTTTTATAAGTGTGTATTTGGATATGCTGTGAGCATGAGTGTCTAGTGCCTGAATTCTATAGTGCATTAACACAAGTCCTGCTTCAGGAGAATGGTTTTCTGTTTTGACCCCTTAAACTTCATACAATGTGATAATGCAACAATGGGTCTGTTTACTAAGTGTGAATATGTGTGAGTGCTGATGTCAGTGAGAGACCCTGAGGAGTGAAGAAGAGTGTTAATTCTGCTACTCAACAAAGAAGCTTTGTGGCCAGTTTAAAGCCCCATATGGAGATTTAGGGAGATCTCATTTTTTTTTTATTTTGAGTGATATTCTCACTGCAAAAGAGAAAGACATATTGACCATGAGATGTATGATCTACCTTTTTCCCTGAAGGATCAAGAGGTTACAGGCAGCCTTGAATTTCACAGAATTCTTCAGAATGTTCCACAGATTTCCACATACTGACAAATATATATTCTGTATCGCAATATGCACATTTTAAACTCATTTTAATAGATCATTATTTCCAATGTAATGGCAGCTTATTGCACAAATATGATGCATTTGGATTTGCTTATTTGTATTCACGAAGATCAACAATTTATCATCATGGTACTATAAATATGGTACTATAAAACACAGAGACTTTAAATGCTCTCTAATTGATGATAAGTTGATTCTGTAAAAATTCGCAACACAGCTCTGGCCTGCCTTTTATTAAACAGAGTTGGATTGTGAATCAGAATTCACAGCTCGCGCTGAAAATTTGTTTGTGCTTGTACCTCACATCAGTCTGAAGTAACTTTCACAACTCAGGTAAACAAAATTTCCTCCTATAATATATACAATATATAATATACTTTTTAATTGTAACATATTTAGATATATGTTTTAACACGGATACATCAGCTTATGAAAACAAAGACATAGGCTTTATTTCCTAATTTAGTTGTCATAGCCTAGGCTACCACAAAATGTAGTCCAAAATAATTAAAGGAGCAGGGGCAAGGTGTCATCAAAATAAAATATTAAATTAGCTATTTTATTTACAAATTTGACAATTTAGTTTACAAATGTCTATATTCAGGAGAAATAACAAAATATAGAAGAGCATAGCCATTAGGGTGGTGTATTTGATCCTTTTTTGCACTATTTATTACCGATTTCATTTATTATTGTAATCCTAACAGTAAGCAAGTTTTTTTTCTTTTATCTTTTTTGTTAAGCTATATTAAGTATTTATTACAGATATGAATCTGAAGTCTTAAACATTCACAGGAAATAGCTTACATTCATGTTTAAAATTAAGGTGGATGTCTCTCAATCTCTTTATATCATACTTAGCTTTTTAATCTTTTACTCTCAGACAGATTTGAGCTTCCATAATAAAAACACATTAAAACAGTACTTGAAAGTTTCAAGGGCCTGCCTGCTGACAAATTTCAGCTGGCTCATAGTTTACTATAGGATATACTGGGATATAGTTATCGTAACGTCTAGAAACTGTGAGAATATGTGAAGCCAGCAGCTCATGAGAAGTATTGGTGACAGGTCTGACAGTCCAGGCTCTGCAGTCCTCAAGACTTTGGTTTAAATATAGATGGAGGGATTGGATGTGCTCTTAGAGACATGAGCTGAGGCAGTTGGAGAAAGTGATGATCTCTCCACTTGTTGGATCTTTCTAAACCCTAGCATGTCTGTCCATCACTCGTCTGTTGGCACCTCAGCACTCAAGTCTCCTTCATCTCATGTCCTCCCCTCAGAAAGCATCTCCAGCTTTTAGAGCCCTGTGGTTCTGTCCCAAAACAAGCTGCCACATAAATCAGGTGCTTTGCGAAGGCATTGGGGGCCTTGCATGCTAAGTGAGTGTTTGAGCGACTTTGCTTGTGCAGATGAGTGAAGTTCAACATGTGGGTCGCCACGGATGCCGTGATTTTGCCAAAGTGGATCAACATTACTGTCCAAAAATACAGACTTAACCCAATCCCTACAAAAGTTATCCCTCAATTGTGATTGATTGATTGGAATGTTGTTCCAGGATCAACATGGATGTTGATCCAGGAACATGTTGTACTTGGTGAAATCACATTCCCCGGGTAGTCACCATGTATCTGGCAAGTTTGCAGGACAAACCGTACTGTCATGCATTGAACCATTAGCATTTTCGCCATGTTGTTCCTCTTGGAGGTAAGACTACACCACACTAGTTCAAAAACAAGCTGATGGAGAGGCTAAACATCTGAATAGCGTGGTACAAGATGTACAGCTGGGCTTCTAGAATTCAAGTCATCATTAGAACATGTTTTAACCATGGTGCCTTGCTGCTGTTCCCGTCCCTCAAATGGCGTGACATGTTTTAACTGATTCAGGCCTCTATCCAAAAGAACATGTAGGATATGATTAAAGGCCCCCTTGTGGTTATAGGAAAACCAGTGCTTCAAATCCATTGTCATCAGCTGTGGGTTCAGTGATTTTGTGAAGTCATCATTGTCCTGAAATGGATGGAGGTTTTAAAACGTATTTAGAGATCAAGCTCAATGACTTGGTTAAGCCTTGGTCCTGGCTACCAGGTCATAAAAATGGCTCACCTCTGATCCAAAACGTGACCGAACAGCAGCATGCTGGAGGCTTCTGGCAGTAAAATTGGCTCAAGTGTGATCCCGGCCATGGCATCTTAGTCTTAGCATCTCTGTTCTGGACAAGTCATCAGCGAGACTTTGCCTAGCAGCTAATAAACATGACACTGGAATCTGCGTTGCATGCTACTACCAGCTGAAAGGGTTTCGCACTTGCAAATAATTTTATTAGCAATTTGAGTTGTTTGCTAATGTTTTACATCTTGCAAAATTAATTATGTCTAAAAATGATTTTTAAAAATGTGTTTTTATGCAGTCCTTGTTTTTTTATGATGGTTTCATTTGGATTTAAAAAGAAGAGTTTAAATGTAATGGCTAAAAATGTAAGTGTCAAGTAAAAAGCAGAAACAGATATTTTCTGCATTGTTTGGACCACATGAATGACTTTATTATGGCAGATAAGATTTTTTTAAATATATTAACAAACTTTTATTAGTTTTAGAAATTAATAAACCAAATAATTATAGGAACAGGGGCAAATAAAATACTAAATCAATTTTATTAAAAAATGTCGATATTCAGAAGAAAAAATGTAGAAGAGCATAGCCATTAGGGTGTTGTATTTCATCCCATCTTACGCTATTTGTTATCATATGATTTTAATTGATTAAGTTTTTTTCCCCGTTATCCTTCTTGTTGTATTAAGTATTTATTGCAGATATTGATTTGGCAGATATATATTTTTTAAAATATATAATAATAAACTAACAAACATTTTTGTAATAAATAGTAATAATTATGTCAATATGTCAAATTGATTTTATAGATTTTATTTTGTTCACTGTTCAGTGTGTTAACTGTATGCACCCCCCAAAATGACATATAATGTGCCATATAATAGTCTTCTCTGACTTGCATTTTTCACATATTTTTAAATATTAATAGATAGACAACAGCAAAAATAAAAAATAAAAAAAATAACACCATGTCATTGAATCCCTTAAAGGCTTACTAAATTCAATCATTTGTATAAAGTAGTTTTAATGGGACATATTAAGTCAAGAATAGAATCAAAGAGATGAAAATACAATAATAGCATGATCTTAATATCTAGAGATCTTTTCTCACTAGTATCGTATGACTAGACTCAGTTCCTTTGGTGTTTCTCTTTTTAGTTGGCATGGATGTGAGATTAGTTTCCAGCTGTCCTGGTGAACCTTATCATACTTCAATATTCTGGTTTGTCAGAGAATGAAATAACTTTTCTGTCCCTGGAGGCAGAGTGAGAGCGGCTGGGACCACCTGACACTCGATCACCCCCATGGAATCCTGGGAATGGTGGTGTTCATTCAGCGGAGCCACACCACGGGAGAGCTGGCATCCCTAAATTGTGTTTATTTGTTGGCACCCTGTCGTGAAAACCTTCCCATCAACTGCATATTAATCTTGTCAGCAAATTTCTAAAGGTCTTTCTTCCTTTGCATCCACACCCCTCCCAGCTCAAGCATCTGATGAATTTACGGCCCTCTCCTCACCTCCTCACTCTGCTCAGCCTTGCCCCTTTTCTCCTCCTGTTTCCCACCTCCTTTCCGGTGCATATACAGGTACTGTGTAGCCACACGTGCATTAACATACAGGCTTCACTGGTGACATGCAGTCATCTTACTGTCAACATTTGCCCTGGTCGCCCTAACAGCCACGCTGTACAGAGGTTTTTGGACATAGATTG
Source organism: Enteromius trimaculatus (assembly GCA_032361065.1). Taxonomy (NCBI): domain Eukaryota; kingdom Metazoa; phylum Chordata; class Actinopteri; order Cypriniformes; family Cyprinidae; genus Enteromius; species Enteromius trimaculatus. The sequence continues at coordinate 11,455,050 of JAUMHP010000057.1, forward strand.
AATGCTTGTCTTGTATTTAAAGGGGCCGTAAATCAAACAAGCTTGTTAATCTTGTGCAGACTGACCACAAGGAGGGTATAAGTTAACGTTACTGATGTTAATTGTGAAAAAAATTGCTGCAGCTGTTTACAACACCTAATTTCCGTTTAGTCCCAATATGTTTTGATATAGCTGAATATTCTGCAGCAGTAACAGCTTTACATGCTCTGGTGCTAAAGTCAGCTTGAAATTCCTGCTTATTTTCAGAAAATATGAATATACACGTGCAGCGTCTCGCTCTCTCCTCTCCTCGCATCCACCTCCTTTCAATCACACAATCTGAATGTCCACACAGGATTGCAGATATTCTGCATAAATTTAATAATACCCATGCAATGTAAAAAACTGGCTCCAAAGACTCAAATAGGGCTAACACACAAACAATTAACTGTCCTCTCACTCCAATATTGCTTGTGTGTGTTCAGACTGTGTGAAATAGCCATATCGCTCTGCTTTTAAAATAGAAATTGTTTCTCTTTAATTCAATATTAAACTTTGTAGTGTAATATAGATCAACGTCTGCCCGATGGAAATGCTATTGGACATTTTATTGGTTGTAAGTTAAATGCACCAGAAAGTCTTTCAATCAAACTTTAATTTCTTTGCAATGTAAGTATGCTATAAATGTTTTGAAAAGGGATATTTGTTTGATTTGTACATATAAATATCCTAATCTGTCTAATGGCATCACTACATTGTACAGACATTAGGTCAAAGCCGTCTGATATTTCATTAATCTAAAGCAATATAAATGACTCTTAAATCACTGACATTGTCATGTTTTGAAAACCTCAACCTAAATTGAGGTCATTTGTTTTATAATTTTATTACTGTCTTTTATTTTTTTTTGTAAATTCAGTTCAGTTTGAAATCAAATTTGAAATCATTTCTCCTTTTGCTGTAAGATTTTGTGACAAAGTTACCCTATTTTAAAGATACAAATAAACAGAATGTGCAAATGTTTAAGAGAGATTTTTGTGATGGTAATTGATTAAAATGTATATGTATATAAAAGCCTTTATGAAAATCTGTTCATCATATAAAGTGAACATGTCTTTTTAGAAGACTTAAACCACTCAAATCTTGAACTAATTATTGCCATAAAAAAAACTGCATGGACGAGAGGATTGGATGGACAAATATTGAGATATTAATGGCAGTATACATTATGTGGTAGTTTTTCCAGTGGTACTGAAAAGGATTAAGTCAATACACAAAAATCAAACAAACAAAAAAAAAGTTGCTGTTTGAATCAATGTCTGGCCATCTGGTATTTTAGTATAAAGATTATAATTTTTCAGTATCATATGACATTGTGGACGTACAGTCCAGGCCAAAAGTTTGGACACACCTTCTAATTCAATGTGTTTTCTTTATTTCTATGACTATTTACGTTGGTAGATTCTCACTGAAGGCGTCAAAACTATGAACTATGAACACTATGTGGAGTTATGTACTTAACAAAAACAGGTGAAATAAATGAAAACATCTTTTATATTCTAGTTTCTTCAAAATAGCCACCCTTTGCTCTGAGTACTGCTTTGCACACTCTTGACCTTCACCTGAAATGGTTTTCACTTCACAGGTGTGCCTTATCATGCTTGTGTTGTGCAGAAGTCAGGTTACTACACAGCCTACAGCCCTATTGCACAACTGTTAAAATTCATATTATGGCATGATCCAATCAGCTAACTAAAGAAAAACGAGTGGCCATCATTACTTTAAGAAATCACAATAACCATCAAGCGCTACAACGAAACTGGCACACATGAGGACCGACCCAGGAAAGGAAGACCAAGAGTAACCTCTGCTT
>JAUMHP010000057.1:11459290-11470688 GCA_032361065.1 Enteromius trimaculatus
CATTTACAAATACTTTCAAAATATATACTGTAGTGTATGGGTATTTCTGTAAGCCCTTGTACTTATTTTGGATTTGAGTAATCGCAATTAATCACTAATATATATATATATATAAATATATATATATATATATACACACATACAAATTTGTTGATCGAATATAGAAAAAATCTGATGAAAACAACAGCTGAATTTATTTGTTTAAAAATATTGCATTATTACAATTTAAATTGACTGTTTTCTTTATGAATATATTTTAAAGTTTGATTTATTCCTGTCTTGGCAAAGTTGAGGTTTCTCCAGTTTCAGTGTCACATATTCCTTCATTTTAATTTGCTGATTTGGTGCTCAAGAATCGTTAAGCACAGTTGTGGTGCTTTTCAGCAGAACGTTGCTTGGCCAATCAGCACAGAAGACCATAACTAACGGCTGTATAAATTCCATTCCAGCACTGTGTAATAGACTTGAGTGAAACAAAGCCACACTTCCCCTCTAGGACTTCAGCGAAGTGTGATCTTACATCCCTATGAGCATGAAGCTCCATAAGAAAGGGGCCGTTAAATCCCCCTTACCCTTCAGTGTGGAAAGAAGGATCTCATTGTATAAATAGTATGGTGGTGTAATAATGAGATCTGAAATGCGTTTGAAATTGAACACGAGGTACCATAATAAATACTGACTCCATACTGTAAAATGTGCAGTGATAGATTTAAACCCTTTTCTGTTTTGTAGGGCATTGTAATAACGGCACGGAACAAAAAAATCGCCATAGTGATGTAATTGAAGCGCACTAGATATTTTATTGCTCTGAGAGATTTATAGCCCCATGGCATGTTGGCCAGATAAAATGAAACTCAAGACACCAAAAACAAACCTTTTCAGACTTCGCTCACTTTGGTCCAAAAGATTTGTTTATGCTCAACCAAAACGAGATTGCGCCTCACTCTTTTAGAATATCTTTGGGGATCAGACCTGGCTCTATTTAGCCCGAGCTAAAAAGGTTATCTGTGGCGTATGAAGGTGCTAAGCAGAGATCTTTCGGTGCGAGTGCCTCAGGGAGCGTCTGTGTGTGTGTGTGCTTGTTTGTGCAGAACTTCAGATGGGGGTCACTCTTAATGGTTTTATTGAATTAATCACATGAGTGGGAGATCAACCTTGGCCAGAGGCTGCAGGAGGCCCGGCGGTGATGGCAGCCCATCGGAATGGACTGTTGCTCCACACGCGGAAAGGGAACGAGAGCGTAGGGGCCGCTCTTTAACTTAATTAAACGCTAATACGAAGCAGTCAGTGCGTCTGCCTTTGTTGTACGGGGGTGTTGGGACGGATCTGGGCCTCTTAGTGTGTGCTGAAGCTGCTGAGATGTTATTAGTGCAGGATTACACCAAACCCCAGGGCTCTCTCGCTGGCCGCTTGGCTCTCAGAAGGGAGACGGTGGTGGAGGGGGTCCTGTGATGTGGGACTGGCGGAGGTGTGATCACTGGCCAAAAGATTAGAGTGAGATCTACGTCTCAATCCCATCATGCTGACAGATGGAAAAGAAGGAGAAGCAGTGTGGAACCTTGAACGCTCTCGAAGAGGACGGGTGCTGCGGTTCTTGACTTGTTTTTTTGCACCGCGGTGAATGAAATTTGAGCAAAATGAAACATTTTAGGGGAGCTGATGTGTTTATATCACTTGGTAAACCTTCACATCAGAAATGTGGGATCTTTAGTGCTAATTTGAGAAAGTATCACTGCTTAGTCTATAAAAATGAAGGCATATGTTTGATGATTGACAGGTCGCTCTGCGGTCTGGGTGGTCTTTGCAGTGCTAGCGTTGGGGGAGGGATGGTTATGACAGCTTGCATGCCTTCAAGACATTTTTATTTTGTCCTCCTCCTTTTAAAAAAAAAATAAAAGAAGTAAACCTTAAAGGGACTGACCATACCCATGTCAGGCATGAATATCGCATCCCCGAAGGCACTTCTGACATGTGGGACTCCGAGTCCACATGTTCCCAGTAAAAAGAAAAACCATATAGTCTCTAATGAATACAACCTTTCACTGACTTTTTTTCTGTATAATTCGCTTTTTACGGCTCATTTTTGACTTGGTTTACTTTCAATTCTTCACAGACTCTGGAGAAACATATAGAGTCTTGATGCCGAAGGAACTTCACAGATGGTCTTTGAAGGCTTTCACAGTCCAACGGATTTGAACCTTACAAATACACCGATCTAAACACAGATTCTTAGCTGTCTGGCTGTCTTAGACGTCCATCACACACGGATGTTTACATACCAGACCCTGGTGACCTTTACAAACATGCATTAATTGGAGATAATTGCATCTGTTTCCAGCCGAGAGAAACAGCATCCAAAATCCAAACAGATCGGTGGACAAAACAAAGAGATCCCTAGGATAGGAGATCCCATCATCCCCACTGATCCTCTGCTCAAAATCACGGAAGTTGGATTTTCTTGCCCACACCTGTTGCCAGACAGCTGAACCCAATGATATGCAGGGAAGGCCGGGGCTAGTTGTCACATGTACTGCAGTGAATATTTCTCATTGTAGGTTTATTTCTGAGATGCAATATTTGTAGACATCAACAAAAAGACATTTATTTAATGGAAACTACAATTTACTAACAATGTTTGTGATTTACTGGATAAGGATTTGGGTTAAGAATATTTACAAATATTTTCTTTTCTAATAATTTTTTGATAAAATATTCTAAAGCTTCGTATAACCAGACCTTTCCATAGAGATCACATTATTATTAAACTATATAGTTTTCTGGGCTTATTTCAGTGCCTACTTTGTCTTGTTTTAAAGAACTGTGAGACCTCCTTGGACGTTTCCTGAAGCCCCAGGTTGAGAACTGTAGTATTAGTCATTTTAGCTGCATTTGAACAATACACCGATTCTAAAAAAGAAAACAATAAAGACAAAAAAATACAAGGCTGGATACAAAAGGATTATTGATTGCTAGTTGTAATAAATTGTTTTGAAATATAAACCAACATATAAATCTCTCTGCTAAAAAAACAACACATTTTTACAATAGGACCCTTCACCAAAACTGTATAGCCTTTGTGACAACTTCCTGCGTGGTACCTAGCCCTGATCTCCTTTTTGCTGTACTTCAAAAATGTAGTATGACAATAAATATTCTGTAGACATGTCTTAAACGTCAAAGCAGGCACAACGGGTGAATAACACATGGGTGTGACAGACTCTGTTGCATTCAACCATTTTATATTAGAAATGAGTTAGGAACGTTGGAAAGAAAGTCTGGCACGTTTCAGTTTGTGCATCTTCCATGTGTGCATCTATAACTGAGGTAATATCTGAAACAACATTTACTTCAATCCAGATCAGTTAAACCTCCTCTGAGTACCCCACGTTACTCCTTATTAGGCTATTTGAATAAGATTGACATTGATAGTGTGTACTCAGCTTAAATAAGCTATTACTATAATTTCCTAGTATGCTACCATTTGTATATTATTCTTTTGAAAGCACACAATCTGTCTATTTTTTCAAATCTATTTTTTTTTTACCAACAAAATGGTAATCACTGTCAATATGTTAATGTACGGGATGGAAAACTTGTGCTGGCAAACAGAAAGTCACTTTGCTTGTGTAATACAGATTTATTTCCAGATGTATTTAGATAATGGTGTAGATCAAACCTTAGAAAAACATGTCAAGGACGTTTTTCATTCATCGCCCCTGCTATATTTGCATCGTAAATCTAAAGGTTGTGTGTCGTTGTAAAAGTGTTTTGGGAACAAATCTCTACATTGTGTCCATAATCGATTTGTATTTATTTTCCTTGTTTAATTGGACAAATGAACTGCATTCCTCCGTCGCAGTATAGGAGCATTATTGTTGGGGAAGGATAAACAGACGGTGGTCCAGAACGGATTGTAAAAGACTAGGATAAACAGTGAACACTGAGGGAAGGATTGAATGTCTGTTTATAGGGAGTATTATGAAGTGCATGACTCTGAAATGACTAATTACATCAGCTGTGTGGATTTCTGGGGAGAGCTCTTAAAAATGTCTCTCTCTGTGTGGGTTCATGGTTGTAATGGGGTTCACATAGCAATGGGGCGCTTTCAAAGACTCTCTCCACACCTTTGGTGAATCAACGTGTAGTGGCTCAGAAAAGAGAACAGGATTGCATTCTGAGATTGGCCTTATCTCAATTTAAAAATATATTGTTATTGCTTGAAATCATTTTCACGGTGAAACGTGGTTGCCAGCTGGAACTGACAGAACAAACCAAAAAATAAAGAAGGTGAGGGAATGAAAATACAAACAAGGTAGAAAAGGTAGGAGAGAAAGTATGTGTAGCATACGAATATATGTAGCAAAATAGACGGTGGCTAATATCTCGATTTGTGTCGTTAGCTTTATCTTTTTACATTCGGCAAGTCGTTTGTAGGTAGTCTAACGTTACTTATATATACGTTAAATAATAAAGCAGTTAGCTATGAATACTTTAAAAAACGTTAAAATAAAATAAAACTGAATTGAGCACAAACACCGCGTTTCAAAAACAAAAGAGAACTTACCATGCAAAGATCGCTGATCATAAGATTTGAGAAAACATTGGACAGTTAAACACTAAAATCTCAGAAAGGCGTTTGGAAAAGCAATGGTGCCACCCAGTGGTTATTTCACATGCATTAGCCCAGTGATCACGTGTAACTGATCGTAAAGCATATTCATTTAAAACGTAAACTATGTAACTAAATAATATATGTTTAATTTATACATTTTACCCATTGTATAATACATATCTTAATTGAACTTTCCACCCTCACCCCCAACAGTAAAACACTGGCAGTGTGATTTTGTGTAATTCGGTGTGTTACTTGTTATTTCATAGGTCTTTAATAATTTAATTTTTTTTACGCTTTAGTTTATTTAATTGGGCTACACATAATCAATTAAATATTTAACAAAACAGACCCCATGTTTGAGAACCGATGTCATTATTTGAGCATAATGGTGTTTAATAGAATAGGTTACTGCTAAATCTGACCATTGTTAGCATCTGAACAGCTCTGAACAGGCATTGTGAGTTTTAGTCTCATCTAGAATTTATTTCTTGGCCCATAAGCTAGTGGTTGAAGGATCAAAACGGTCCACTACTGCTTTCTTGGTTAAAGGCATTGCTAGTCAACTGAAAGAGACCTTGTATCAATTTTTTTCCGTTTTCAATCCCACAGACAATATGCTCTTTACATTACGTGTCCAATGTGAAATGTCAGTGTTTTTTATTTTGTTATTGTTTATGTAATAAGCTTGTGTAAGACAGAGACCTCAAAATAACTCAAAACAAAGTCACCTATTCATATTTAGTCATTGTTTTTATTAAGAAGTGACACAATCACTGATGGCCAGTCAAAGTAATAAAAGAGGAAAATATGTTATGAAGTAAAAAGCGGGCAGTAGATCAGTAAATCTGCCAGATGACTCAAGCGTTGGGGAACTGTTGAGATGTCAGGAACATTTCACGCACACTCTCTATGCTGTGCATGTTATGAGTGCTCTGTTATTGCTATGAAAAATATCAGCCACAATATAAAACAAAATTATTTCTGGACTCAACTGTATAGTTTTTGAAATTGGTTCAGACCAAGGCCACTATTATTTTGTTCTGTTTACAGTACATCTAAAGCAGGAGGTTAAAAGGTTATAGTTTCTTAGAAGGCCTGATGTCTCCACCAATCTCAATCTACAGTCATTATCAGTGGTAGCTATATTTAAATTCATGTGCTTTTCCATAAAAAACACGGCTGTGTTTGATTAGTTTGTCCTGTTCGAGGGGGATTAACACAGAACGTGTTCTCAAGCGTTTAACTTCAACCTTTTTCTGAGGAATTTTTAATATTGGTAGGTGTGACATTTATAGCTTTGAGACCCAGACCGGTCTCATAAAATGCTGCAAGCCTTTTTACGACTTTATAAATACACACTTCATTTGCTTTTTTCATTACTGTTAGATTGAACAGGTCTGAAAAGGGGCGTCTTGAGGGATTTGTTTCATTATTTCCAAGACACTGATGATTAGGATGTTAACACGCAGCAGGAACGTGAGGTGTGAGAGGTGAGCGAGAATCGCTGTTACGACCGAGGAGCACTAACTAGGAGTGAAATATGTCGTTGAAATGAGCAGCATCAGTTTCCTGGTGGTGAATTATGAATCCCACGTATGTTTGAGCTTGTAACCGTAAATGTAATCCAGGTTATGAGCTCAGTAAAGTCAGTCTGGATCCCCCCGTCAGCTGAAAACAGCTTCAGCCATACAGAAAGACTGAACTAATTTCATTATTTCATCCCTATTGAACACCCTTGTGTTTTTACAGGCTTGCTGTGATCAGTGAGATTGAGAATCTGTCTTGATGACTCACTTCATCTTTTCCACAGAATTACGCATAACAGAAAACATATGGGCATTAATTTTGGGTGATTGAGGTTAATCTGGGACATTGGGTAATGTGGGGAACAAAAGATTTGAATCTGTCACAATCAACTAGGTGCCAAAAATATCCCAGATTGCCTTAATTTAATTTTAGCTTCTCTATATCTAACCATTGTTTTGACGCAAGATAATGTAGTGATTTATTAGCAGTACAATGCCAGGGCATCATATAATGTGCATGAAATATTTCATTATAAAACAGCACGGCTTCTCCTTGGTGCTGCTTCAGTTATGCCAGTTAGCCTAAAATTTGTCATTACAATGAAAAAATAAATAAATAAAAAAAGACATTTAATAGTTTTTTGGGGGGTAAAATTCTATATGTACTTACATGGTTTCATAGAACGTGTGTCTAAAAAAATAATAATAAAAAAAAAAGATAGGGTTTTTTTGCGTCTTAGACTCTCCATTCAGACACACACACTTTAGTGTTATAAAGAAGAAACGGCTTCAGTAGGTAGATTTTTTTGGGGAAATTTACCTTTATGGATTTCAGACAGATATAAATGACATATCAATTTATAAAAACATCTGCATGATGCTTCTTCAGGATGGTAAAAGCGGAAAGCAATGGAGTCTGTTACAACAGTTGACAAGCAGTCAGTTTCATGTGATTGTAAGGACGGCTCTTTCTCGTTTCTTTCTCTTTCTCTTTTTCTCTTCAAAGCGGTCTGTGGCATCAGCAAAGAACATTACGTCCTCTTTGCTCTCAATCTCACGCTGCAGGAACTGAAGGCCGGCGCTGTTGAAACCCAGGACATCCTGAAAACACGGGTAGATGAGAACACATAGTCTTACTAAATCTGATCGTATGAGAAGTTTGAGAAATCCATGAGAAGTTCATCCTGTTTCAAGAACTCACTCTGATCTCTTTCACTTTAGAGATTGTGTTGGTCCTTAAATCGTCGATGACCGATAGTAGCATTTGATTACTGGTGATCTGACCAAAATGAACTCTGGGAAAATGATAGTACTGTTAAGACTGGAGCAAATCAAATAATGGATACATTTTAATAACAAAAAGGCTGAATAGAAATCAACATGAAACTAATATGTTAAAGCAGTAGCTACGAGATGAGTACCTGAGTAGGAAGAAGAGGCAGCGACACACTAGCTCCACCTCCAGGCCCTGCTGTACGTAACCATTAAAGAGCTTCAGCAGATCCGGGACGTAAGGAAACGGCAGCACCAGCAGAGACACTTCCAGCTCACTGAAGAGAAAAACAGAGCAGAGAATCAGACTGACCCATAAAACATAAGGGGACATAACAGATGGGGAAATGTATGCAGCTCTTACCTGGACCGAACCTTCTTTATTACTTCCAGAACATATCGAGAAGGCTGCGGATAAAATAGCAAGTACCAGTAAATATGAGTGATTAACTCACTTTTTAATTAACATATAATTTATCTTTTTAGTGTGGTGTATTATTAATAAAAATCAGCTGATAGTTAAACTGTTAAAATTATGTTACGGTTGATAATCAATAAATAGATAACCCAAAAATTCTCTTCCATTAAAAAAACTAGAGAAGAATTTTAGCTTCATAACATTTAACATTATTAGTGCTTTTAAGTAAATTGTCGTCAGCGTTCAGATGACAGCAAAAGTTAATGTAAATATAAAAATAAAGGAAATGAGCATGTACAATTAAACAGGTCACACTTTATTTTAAGGTCTAACTTTCACTAACAAACCATTAACTACAACTTTTTTTAACTACGTTTAAGCCTCAATAAAGTCCTAATTTGATGCTTATTAAGAGTAAAGTAGTTGTTAAGTTTAGGTATTGGGTAGTACTAGTGATGTAGAATATGGTCATACAGAATTATGTGCTTTTTAAGTACTAGTAAATGGCCAATATGTAAATATGCATGCTTAAAAAGGAAAGAGTATGAAATGGTACCTCTATACTGAAGTGCTACCATTACATATATAATAGAATTTGATATATCTTTAGAAATTCTCTAATTTGGCAATTGATCCATGTGGTGCTGATACATTGTGCACCTTTAAATTATATGACAACAAATGTGACAACCAAACAAACCCAGTGCTAATATTAAAACACTCACAGAGATATTTCCAAAAGCCACAAGGATGGGGTTCATCTTAGGGGGTGGTAACTGCAAAAAAGAAAAAGCTCTATTTTGAATTATGTGCAAACTAAAAGAGAACTACAATCAAATGTTGTGTTTCTCTCTTAATGGGCTTTAAGTGTTTACAAACATCATACCTCCTTCCCTGCTGCCCTGCAAGCAGTACTGTGCTCCTCCAGCTTTTCACTTTCTTCTCTATAGAGCTCAACAGCCTCCATTATTCGCTCGGCCTACAGCAACAGAGCGCAAGAGTCATTTCTCCATTACTGAATATAAAGGAAAGGAGCTCTTTATCTGTACAGTTCTGCAGACTCACGGCTTTCACTGTCTCAATGGTCTTCTTCCCAGCGGGCTCTGCCTCTCCTTTAGTCTCTCCAGGGACCTGTGAGACACGAGGACACACTGAGAACACACGGAGACATTAAGAGATATAACTGATCTCTAGAGAACCAAGTCAACCACTTACCACAGGTTCATCCTCTATAGCCAATGACTCCTCAAATTCTGCTTCCCTTTGCTTGGGAGAAAAATATTTGCAGATAAGTCAGCAAATGTATGCACAGTACATGTTTGTTTTTATAGATGTACTTTTAAATGCTGATATACTTGTATTAGCAGAATAAATGAAAATACCAATTAGGTTTCTTCTTTTCAGCACCAAAATGTTTTAAATATTACATAATTATTTTTTAAATAATCGCTTTAAATGAAAGAAAGAAAGGGACTTTTTAATTATTTATTTAAAATTCAGATTTGCAGGGCAAACTATATTTTAACATAAATTAAAATAGAAAACTTTTAAAAGTATAAGAATGTTTCACAAGATTTTACAGTATTTTTGATTCAATAAAAGCAGCTTTCATTAGAATAAGATGCTTCTTTTCAAAAATACAAACTCCTACCAACCATAGTTTTTTTTGTAAAATATTACATATTATTTATAGTCCCAATGTAAAATAACCGAAAATTAACTTGCTTAAATATGCAATATATAATATTGGTCATACTTTGACTGCTTATTAATAGTAATATACAGTATAGTAATATATAGAATAGTATAATAATAGTAATATTAATATTAACAGTAGTAGTAGTAGTATTAATAGGTATTGGGTAGAATTAAGGATGTACAAAATGCTCATGCAGAATACGTTCTTTATAAAGTACTAATAAACAGCCAATTAGTTAATAATATGCAACTAGTTAGAATTGGTCTCTGCACCCAGATATTCTATATTAATGAAACTGAAGATGACAGAAGTCTATCAGAGACATAATCATATACATGTATCATGTTCTGCTGTGTAACATTCTGCTGAAAACCAAGCACTCACCATCTCCTTCTCCTCCTCCAGAATGATAGGCTCCCTCGTTCTCTCCCACAGCCTGATGGACTTGTCATGAGACGAGGAGACGATGTGGTCTCCATTGGGGCTGATGGCCAAGCACCAGATCTCATTATGATGACCCTGAGGAACATCCAAGTGTCAAAGTTGAAAAACAGAGTCAAGGGTATGAGCGGGTCTGCAATAATGCAACAGTTCCAATACATTGTCTGTGATTACATTGATTAGGGCTTAAGCAAAAGCAGACTGCAGCTTACGTAATGCAATCAGCCTCTGCTGCATATTGACTAGGCTCTTATTATAACTCTAATCCTTTCAATATAACAGCTACTTCCACCTTAGCGACCTCTGGAAAACTCATTCCGGCTATGGAAAAATGCCTACTGAATGCTGTCCAACTATTAGAGAAGGTCACCTCCAACGTCTGGATGTGCTCAAACTTGTCAGCGTCCCACTGCTTGATCTTTCTGTCCTTTCCCGCAGTGAAGAACAGATGGGTTTTAGGGACAAACTGAAGAAACATGACACTAGAGAGGAAAGACAACAGGGAAAGAACAGTGGATGACAAATAATGACCATCTGGGCTGATGTCATCCAGCGATTTCAGCTCACAGGCGCTGGAGGGATGTCAACACCGTAGGTAGGTGACACCTGACCGAACACTGAAATCACTGTACTTGTCATCAACCGGTATCATAACTTTCAATAACAATATAACTCAAAACCTTACAGGTAATGTGACGGAGAACAGACTGTGCCAGCGATGTGTCGTCATACAAGCAGCAGTGTTTTTATTACCTGTCGTCATGTGCAAACATAGAGCGATGACAGTCCCCAAAGTCCAAACCCCAAATCTTCACATTTCTGTCTGCCGAGCCTGTGGCTATTAAAGCACTGTCCTGCAGAACATGGAGAAACCCACAAACAACAAAGCAAGACAATTATGCCATTTGTCAGAATAACTCACATTATGTGTCGTGTCAGCCAGTGCACTCACATGTGAAATGTCCAAGCACAGCACGGGCAGCTTGTGTCCATACAGCGACAGGAAGAACTAGAGGAAATTGGGACAGAGGCAAATCTCTTATTATTCTGAGTTGTACACTAGGCATGATGGGATGATTGGTTATTTATAACATGCTGGCATATTGCTGACACTGCACAGTAACACTTTAGAATAGGAAACACTTATTAACGATTACGATTGTTAAGTTTAGATACGGGGTAGGATTAGGGATGTAGAATAAGGTAATGTAGAATAATATGTGCTTAATGACTACTAATACATTTCTAATATTCTAGTAATACGCATGCTAATGAGCAGCTGGTTAAGAGATAACATAAAGTGTTACTGTTTACACTATACCTGTGCAGTTTGAATACAAATGCCTAAACCAGTGCTTCTCAATCCTGGTCCTGGAGGTCCGCTGTCCTGCAAATTTTAGCTCCAACCCTAATCAAACGCACCTGAA
>JAUMHP010000057.1:11480589-11530961 GCA_032361065.1 Enteromius trimaculatus
ACCTGCTGAAGATTGATAACAGAGAGGATGAGCTACTGACACGGATCAACAGCTGGATGAGCGGACTGCTGAATTCAATACATGACGAAGAAGTGAAGAGGAATCGCAAGCGCATCTCTGAGATCCGGAACTATCATAGTTACGTGAAAGACAAGCTGGAGGAAATGCGATTGTCTGTGAACTAATTTTGCTGTTTTTAGTTGTTAGTAAACAAGTCTGCAGCTGTTTTATTTTTGTTTATTAAATACCAAGATGCTTGAAAAAAAATAAATAAATAAATAAAAATATGTATAAATCTCAGTCTGCTCAGTTTCCTCATGTGGTGGTTCACCACCAGGGTGAAGAAAGATTCACCTACAACTATGAGTGAACATGGAGGAGAATAATCCAGGGTTTCTGCAGGTTTCATAATGTCAAATTTAAGACTTTTTAAGACCAATATGAATTAAATTTAAGACCTATATCACAGCATCAGAAACAAGCAGAATTACATAAATTTATTGCAACAGTGCTGAAAACAAGTTAGATGAATTGTTGAACTACAAAACAACAACAACATACAAACAGCTTAGCACAACTGTAGTGTGTATGCACACACTTAGCTGATTTCTCCTTGCTGGCCCTCCTCAAAGCATTTGACTTAGTTATTAGCTGAGCCATCTTACTGCCTTCTCTTCAGCCTCCTCTGCAAATTTGTCTGCATCTTTAGAAAGACTTTCAGCAACTGTTTTTATGGTGTTCCTCCTTTTTTTTTTAGTTCCTTTAAGCAATCCTCTGCTGCCTTTCTCTTTTGGCCCTGTGCAAGAGATTCTTTCTTTTTTCTCTCTGTCTCAAGGTAGAGACGGTACCTGGTTCTGGCTGACGCCACTGAACTCAAGAGTTCTTTTGTCAGGGGAACTTTGGTAACACCCCCATGTCGGGTGACATAGTCACACACCAGTCTCTGTACTACTAAAGTGTCCTCTTGCATGTTGCAGGTTTCTTTTTCTTTATTGACAGAAAAGCCTCTTTCAACGGTGGCCTGTCCATGAGACAAAATCAGAAGCTTCTGGCAAAAGGCATTCATTGTGAATTTATGTAAAAAAAAAAAAATTTAAAGCACCACACTGTATTGAAATCTAATAGTACTATAATATTTATTTGTAAATATGAGTTATTGAATGTGAAACACTTGCATGCATGTCAAAGTAAAAAAAAAAAACATGTTGAATTGGTTAAATTGGTTCTCAACCAGGGGGCCCAGGTCCCACTAGAGGGCCTAAGCAGACTGCCAAGATGACTTTATTGTTTAAATAATTGAGCTTAATATAAAATGCCTAATTCTAGAAAACACAATATATCATATTTAAATTAACATATTATATTGACTAGAATATTGCTCTTAAATATTGTTTTAGACAGTGGTCATTGTAACCACTTACAGTTTTAAATATGATGCTCTCTGTGTGCATGTGATTATGTGCTAATATAGCCCTGGTCAAACTTCAGTCTGTTTGTTTGTCAAATGCTGTGTCTTTTCAGTTCAAAGTTACCCTGTCAAGCTACAGCATGGATCCTTTGGGAGCTCGTTCCCAGTTTGTGGAGGTCCAGAATCTAACAACATGGGACCAGCCTCAGGGAGTCCAGGATGAGGTGGATGGAGAGAACCACTTCTCGGAGGAGGATGACCAGCTGGCTAATCAGCTGAATTCCTTAGAGTCCCCTTTCCCCTTCAGAAAAGACATCAACAGCAAGATTGTACTATTGTGAGTGTTATTTTCACTGACATTTCTTAGACATTCTGCTTTCTTGTTCTCCATGAATGTCAGCATTATGGAACAAAGACTGCTTAATAAACAGTCTACTTGTAAATCAGTTTTTTTCAGTCATAGTAGCCTAAGGATCAGGATTGTCTGTAAACGGAACCGCTGATTTGTTTAGCTCAGAAGTGTAAGATTTTGTTTTAGTTCAAAAGCTTAATCATTAGGAATTCATATTTTTATGTAAACAATATGTGTTTGTTGCAGCAGTTATTTGCATCAGCTCTGATGATGAAGTCTGTTAGTCGTTCCCTCGTGCAAACAAATCCCCCTTATACCTCGATCACATGTGACTGTCTGGGAGGTCCTTTTGGCTTTCAGGCGATATAGCTTTGTTAGGGCAGGATCACGATGGTTTTCTCTTTGAAATCATAGTTTCTCTTTTTTTTAAGAAAGGGGAAGTTAGTTGCATGGAACTTCTCTATGAAGCATATGCACAAAACCAGTCCTTCTGGAAATTCATGTATATAACTGCAAAGCAGTACAATATAATGTAATATAAGGGAAATGTATTATAATTCTATCGAAGGGATTTTTAATGCAAATACAGTTTTGAAGTTGTTGGGTTTTTTGTTTTGTTTGTTTTTTATAAATTATACAAAACATTATATAAGTCTTAATATTTCTCGCCATAACAGTAGCAGCAGAAGCTGGAATGGTGTTAAACACAAACAAACATAGTACAATACAATATAATATTACTATTATTATTATACCAAAACCAAAACAACACAGTTATTTATATGCTATATTTGTTCCCACAGCTTTTTCGTAGCCTTTGTGATGTTCTGTATTTGATATGTTGTTTTATATCACACCATCATTTTACAGTAATGGAGATGTGGCACTTTTGAACTGCACTGCAATTGTCAATACAAGTAATGAGACACTAACGGACAAGAATCCAGTATCAGACAGCATCCACAGACACTCCGGACCCGAGCTAAGGGAGGAACTACTCAAACTGAAAGGTAGGTGGCACTACAAGGTTAGCAAATGGAGAACTGTTATCTAAATGTTTGATCTTAAACTGCAAGTATTTTTAAATGATGTTTGTGTTTGTCAAACAGTTCTGGAACAGATCTTATCTCATTGCTTCGGTATGTCGTTTTGTATCACTTTGGTTGGAGTGATATGTGTGTGCGTATATTTTTCCAGGATGTCGGACTGGTGAGGCAAAAATGACAGAGGGTTTCAACTTGGCTGCACGCTTTATCATTCACACAGTTGGACCCAAATATAAAGCCAAGTACCGGACAGCTGCGGAAAGCTCTCTTTACAGCTGTTACAGAAACGTCATGCAGCTTGCCAAGTAAGCTGGATCATTCCAACAACTTTTGTGAGATTAAATGTCAGCTCATTCAGACTGTCTGGACATTCTGACATGTGTATATACTCCGCAAATATGCTTATTTATTTTATCTGTTAGTCACTCTCAAAGATAATATCAGACATAAAAAAAGTTCAAATATGGTCTAAATCAAATATTTCATGATAAACAGGATAGCAGTTCCCATTGCCATGAGGTGATTAGTCAAATAACCCCAACCTTTATATTCATTGCTTAATTGTGATGTCTCATGATGTGTAGAATAAACCCCATGTGCTGATAGAAAGGAAGGAAATGATAAGAGATTTAGATTCTATCATTAAATACATTAGCTTTTGTGAATTTGAACTCACCCTTGGCTAATGATAAATGCCATTCAACTATTGTTTGGGAAGGTGTGTGTGTTAATAGGAGGTGTAGATAACAGTAATGCTTCACTATGAGGAAAACATCATCAAATACACTATTGTGTGCTCATAAATGGAAAAAAAAAACGATTGACTAATGTAAACAATTTAATTGAAGCACATGCAACTTATTTAATTTTTATTCATTGTGTTTCTCTCTTTAGAGAACATGCCATGGCATCTGTGGGATTATGTGTGGTCAGCACAGTCAAAAGGGCATATCCACTGGAGGACGCCACTCATATAGCATTAAGTAATTTTTGTTTTAAAATTAAACATCACATTTGAGATCCACTCTGAAATTTAGAGAGATCTTACTATAATGTTTTTCCCCCCAACATTTATAAATTTAGGGACTGTTCGAAGATTTCTGGAGAACCATGGTGAAAACATTGAGGCGGTGGTGTTTGCTGTTTCGGATGTTGAGGAGGTGTGTGGCATTTCATTTTCGCTGTTATGCAATAGCCTCTATGCTTTAACTCTCTTGTGTGCTCTTTCATTTTCTTATGAAATTCTCGTTTTGATTTAAAAGCCAGCTTTGTTGTGTATGTGTTTGCTGAGCGTGAGCTGCAGCATTATACTTTCTTGCTAAGATCTTTTTAAAATAACTTTAAGAAAAGGAAAAAAATATATATAACATCTGTATTTTTTGTTGTATGTGCCTAAATGTGAATCTGTGATTGGTTGAGCCTAGATGTTGTTGTAATTTACTCTGTTTTCCAGCCGGTGTACAGGAAGTTGCTGCATTTGTATTACCCACGTTCAAAAAATGAGGAGAAGATTGGTCTGCCTCTCCTCCCTGCCGACATTGGCAATGCTGAAGGGGAGCCCGTTGTCCCGGAGAGACAGATCCGCATTGCAGAGAAGCCAGGAAATCTAGAGGGTGAGCTCAAAAAATGTTCAATATACCATAATATATCGGATGTATTAAGTAGACATAATAAAATACTGGGTTTGATATATTTTTTTTTATGGAAGCCAAGACAGCATTGAAATAAAAAGTTTTGTAAAATGTCTTTACTGTCACATTTGATCAAATTAATATGCCTTTGATGAAAAGGTGTTTTTCTTAATTGAAACTTTTGAAGTGCAGTGTAGATTTCTTAAGATTACCAAACAAGCAGTATAAGAGTACATGTTTGCCATAACATTTAGAGAACATTCATCTGGAAGACATGTATCTACACTGTGTAATGGAAAAGAGTTTTTTTTTTAACAGAGAAACATCTGCAGTAATGTATTTGATTTGCAGAATGAAAAACATAATTGTCTTCCAATAATGGGATAGAATTGTGATTATGAACAGCATGCAGTTGAGCCATCTCTTCCTCCCTGGTCTTTTCATTTTGACGATTGTGGGACTTTCATTAATTCAGATTAGCTGACAGCGCTTCTGTCCCACAACAGGAGCTTTGACCACAGCAAAATCTTCTGTGTTCAGACAGACCCATCGTGAACACATTCATGTGTCATGTGTGTGTACAGACACAGTTGTTAAGATGCCTATATGAGAATGAGAGTTTGTCTTGTGTGCTTGCCACAACACTCAGAGGACATGTATATTTATTTGTTAGTGGGAGATTGTATTGTATATTTGTTGGCTGCCATTATTTCAAACCCAGATCATGTGGACTGTGAGCCAGCTGTGTTAAGGTGATCTAGTCTCACTAGAGCTGTTGATCCAATTCAAACACGGCACATGAGCCAGGTCCCATGTAAATAAACACTGCACTTTCCTGCCTGTCTTTAAACACTTTTATCCAGGACATGGAAAGGCAACCCAAGGTCTGCCAGCAACTGAACTATCAAATAAGCTCTTCCCAAGTTAAGGTCATTCAATAATCTGATATATCAGTCTTGCTTCTGGATGTTTACTTGAGCCATTGAAAATGACGGAGAACTCTCATCTATATAATCAATAATCAAATTTACTCTGTTATATGGTATATTAAAGTGGCAATACAGCTTTTAGACTTCCTTGTTAATATGAAGTTAAAGGTGAAGCGTGTGCTTTCAGAGCCGCTGGTGTCAACAAAAGGAATTAATGAAAAAATTCAGACCAAACTGTGACACAACTGGTTGAGACGGTGTTGTTGTTTTCAGTGTGGTTGGGTTCAAAACTAAACTTGATTAACAGAACCTGATTCCTTTGTTTGACAAATCTTCTACAGTCAGTTTTTTTTTTTTTTACAGATTGTTACAATAAAAACGATAACCTACTTAAGTTAGTTTAGTGTCTCACGTATCACTCTTCCTTTAAGAATAAACATTTATTAAAGGTGTTTTTCAGTTAAGTATTATTTTAACCTTATTATGTACATCAGTCAATCACCTTTATTTATCTAGCGTGTTTAACAATACAGATCGGGTTAAAGCACTGAACAGTATCAGAGTGTCAGTAATGTATAAACACACTCAGTTTTCAGTTAAATACATTTCATTATTGAATTCAGAGACATCATTGTCTAGATCAGTTAGTTTTAAATAGAATGGATCTTTGTAATCAAATCGATGATAGTTGCTAGAAATTAAGTTTCCCTCACTAACAAGCCAGCGGCGACAGCGGCAAGGAACTAAAACTCCATCTGCGACAGAATGGAGAAAAATATCCTTGAGAGAAACCAGGCTCAGGCGACATAAAAAGAGGTGGGAGGGTTATGTTCAGTCGACCGGTTAATATAGCAAAATAAAAATGATGGTGATCAGTACCTAACCCAAACATTAAGCCCCTTACTTAATGTGCTTAGTATTGGAATACCACAGGGTTCGGTGTTGGGTCCTGAAGTAGATTATGTGCAGTACAAAAAGTGTGATACTAAACTTTTTCACATCTGTTTTACAGCAGGTGACTAGGCCCAACTCTTATGGATTAGTCTATGAAGCCATGTAGAGGTCTCAAAGCATGCCTCAAACCGGAGACTTCCCTAATCTGCTTTCTCCTGTTTTTCTTTTTCTACCCCGTTCCCTTAATGCCTATTTAATTTCTGTAGAGTTTACATTTTCTTTCATTGTGGTGAAGTGATCCTGAAATCCAAATAAATTTCAACTTGAGGCCAAACGCACTACTAGAAAGAGCAAGCATTGGTGCTCTCCTTTCAGTAAGAAAGATCATAAAATGACCATATGTTGCATTACAAAAACATAATCTCATTCTTTGCTTCAACATGTTGTAATGATTTTGGCCAAAGATAACCTTCGGGAGACATCTGTGTCTAATTGAGTCTTGTTGATGTCCCACCCTAGGTTTGCTAGCAGCTGGGTGTTTGGCTGTAATCCCCTTATTTACCTGTTAATGTCTCTTTTTATCTATCTGTCAAAGGTGTTTCTTTTATTTTTTGGCTAAATATTCCGTAGTCTGACCAGTTAACGTGTGCTTCAGCTGAGGAAATGAGAAGCTTTGTTTGTTGTTCAGACGGGACTTTCTTTTAATGTCTGGTCAAATATGGCTAAGGTTGGCCAGTAATAGATATCTGGCATACACATGTAAACAAGAATAACAGACAAGGATTATTTTTACGCTTTGCCTGGCTGTACATCACACACGCCACTGGCTTTCCCAGCTCTGATTGAGGGTGGGGGTTCAGGTCTTGTGGAATGTACCACATTGTAGTGCTCACTGAACCTAGTAATGGTCATTCCGAGTGTGCAAGAGTATATTTTACTGTTTATCACAGCAAAAGCATCTGTGCTTCAGCAAATTTTTAATGATGCATTGGTTTTGCTTTCCCTGTAATATCTCTGTGTAATGCACTAATACACAAGAATAGTACATAATAGTGATATTAATCTAATTCTCTGCAGATGACTCTGAGGATGACTCACTAGAGTCTGACCTGGGGCTGGTGGGAAATCATGCGTTTGCTCGTATGGAAGGGGATGTGGATAAGCAGCGTAAGCTCATCCTTCAGGGTCAAATGTCTGAAGCAGCCCAGCAGAAGCAGCACCAAAGGAAGTAAGATGTGTAGTTTTCTCATTATACTCTGACCTAAAACTGCCACTTACACAAATGTACCCTGATTGGGTGGTGTTAATGTGAAACGCCTGTTTTGTTAATGCAACATTTATACTTTACTTTGTATTGGTCAAAACTAAATTTTGTTTGCTTATATTTATACTGCCCACCCCTAGAAAGAAGTTTCTAGGTTTCTTCATGTCATTATGTTTTAATTTTTTCTTAGTCACCATGATTTACATTCCTTTGGGGAACCTTGGTTATCATGGCAAATGTTTGAGACATTGGCGTAACCAATGTCATCTTTTGTCCATGATCTAATTCATAGACATCATCATTGAGCAGATTTGTTTAATATATTGTAGAATTGTGTACTCTGCGTTTGTTTTTATGCATGTATGGTCTGTTTCATATCTAATTCTTTACATCAATGCAAATTGCTTGGATGTGAAGTCTTAGTTTTTGTTGTCTTTCTTCACAGCTACAACCGCTGGCTTTGCAGAGCTCGAGCAGAGGACCTTTCAGACATAGCAGCGTTAAAGGCATTATATCAGACCGGTCAGTCGTTGTCTCTATGGGTTATTTATGTATGTTTATTGTTTTGTTTAGTTTTTTTGAAAATTAATTGTATTTTAATTGTTTAATATAATAGAACAATCAAGTATTAAACATATTTCATCAAGTTAAAATTAACACCTATAAATCATTTTATTTATTTGGCATATCAATTTTAATAAAATATTTTATATAATATATATTTTGCAGCCCTAGTTCATGTATGTTGACTTTATTGTGGTAGTATGATATGGTCTGATGTTTGCCTGTTTTATCTCACACATGTTCTCCAGCATATATCCCCTTGTTCTCTTTGTGTTGCTGTCTCTCTGTATATCTTTATGCACATGTGGACTTTGTGTTCTCTCCATCTGTGTGTTTGCTCTCTGGGCAGGAAACCTTTGTTCCGCCTCATTGAGTTCAACATCAGGGGGTTCTGTAATCCATTTCTCTCGTTTCACAATTTCAGGACAAAAAATAACCACCAAAGTAACGGTTTCGATGTTATGTATTTATCATTATCTTTTGTTTTGTTTGTTTCTTAGCTCAGATACTATCCAGGATGACCTACTGAGATCAAAACCTCAGTGAACATTTTACCACAGACGCATTAGGTTTACCAGAAGCTATTAATCCTGCTAAATCTAATCGTAAATTTCCACTTTTTATATTTCAGAAAGCCACAAAACAGTACTTTAAAAACAAACAAAACACTAAAGCCGAGAATCTTAATCACAATAACTCACTTGACCAAAGGGGGGCAGACTTTCTCCAGCTGTGCACCTGAACATGCATGTTTGCTATGCTACGTGATGATAGACCACGCACATCCAGATTTCTTAATGCTATCAGAAACATCCTTCCATAATATAGTCCCATCACAATGCTTTTTTTTTTTCTTTCTCCCTTTTTTAGGTGTTGATTTGTGTGGTAGGACGGTCATGGTTGTTGTTGGCAGGAATATTCCAGTTACACTTATTGATATGGAGAAGGTAAATGAAAAAATGTTCATACTTCCATTTGTCATGTTCTGTTTATGACCGTATATATTATTACCCTGTATTGAGCATATCTTATTTTGCACTAAATGTTACATACGTTTTGTTAGATTTAGCACTAAATGCTGCCTAACCGAAAAACTTGAGGTTAGCTTAAAGGTTAAATTTTAGTGCTTTCAAATCACATCCAAAATCAAAAATGATTTTGTTTACATAGTATATGTGTATGTACTGTGTATTTGTATATATTTGGAAAATATATTTTTTTATATTATATATAAATATATTTACTATATAAAACATCATATCACTTAACTGTTTACATGCATGTGTTTGTATTTATATATACTTAATAAATATACACCACAATGCGGGTGGATTTCAGCTTTGGCGGGTAACACAGTCACTCCCACTAGCCACTTTAACAGCAATATGTTAGCTTATTATATATTAAGTGAAATGTAATGAAAGATTATGCATGCATTTTATATGATAAAGGGAAATGCTTTTAAGTGGGTCAAATGACTTGGAAACATTCGTGTGCAGTATTAAGTTACAGTATATAAAATGTAAGAAGAACAGAAGAAAATGAAATAAGTAAATTTGAATAACCACTAGCCACAATGGCTGTTGAGCAAAAAAGTCGTTAAAGCTCTGATACACAGTATATTTATACTTTTTATTTGCATTCAGTTAATTGCAATTAATCACTCGACAGCATCGTTACATTTAGTTTAACCTACATTTAAAAGAAAAAATTATTCAAAGAATGGTTTTCTCATTTACATGTAGCCCTTTAAGATTTATATTTGCATTAAAAACTTGAGATTTGCATTTGAATCAGAAACTTTTGATTTGATGGTTGTTGTTTTTATGTTTTATCAAGAGATTGAACTGTAAATATTTGCTACAATGAAAAAACTGCGCCAAATTAGACTGCACTGTTTAGAGTGTTTAGGTAATGGATTAGTTCACTCAAAACTAAAAACTCCTGTCATTGTTTACTCACGTCAAACCAGTGTGGGTTTCCTTCCTCTGTGGAGTATGAGACCACATGTAGATGAGTAAACGATGACTGAATATTCATTTTTGCGTGAACGGTTACTAAAGTAATAGCGTATACCATGCTTGAGGGAGTTTGTGCGGAGAAATTAAAAGCCTAATTAAATTAAAATGTTGTCTTGAGTTCTAGCATTTTAGCTGTGCATGAAAACAATCAAAGTCTATGGAATGTGCCTGTTTAGATAACTAAGCTCATGTGTGTGTCTGTGTGTTAGGCTTTGCTGTATTTCATCCACGTGATGGACCATATCACAGTGAAGGAGTATGTGATGGTTTATTTCCACACACTCACCGGTGAACACAACCACCTGGACACCGACTTTCTCAAGAAGCTTTATGACATTGTGGATGCCAAGTAAGCTATTTCGGTTCCTTTACAGAGATACTACAAACCACCCACATTCTCTGCTCTCTATGACCTTACAATGTTTTTGAGATGACTTGACCCAGTTCTTGGCGGAGGTACTCTTTTAAACCATAACTCAGACGCGCATGGAAAAGCTAATCACAGTTTCATATAAATGCTGGCTTGGTGACTCTTAGCTTTTTATGAGCTTCTTGTGCCAAACAGCACTGTCTTCTCAAGCACACCACATATGTTGTAAAATCATACGGGAATGTCTGTGTCTTGGGCTTCCTGTTCTTCGAATGTCAAGTAGATTTATACACAGAAGCTCGACCCTTTCGCAGGTTATGACAAGCTCGGAAAGCACCGTACAAAGTCATATTTCCTCAGTTTTACCTAGTGTTTCTCTAGAGTATCACTCTAAATTGGTGCTCAAATGTGTCTGTGGTGATTGATTCTTCTAAGGAAAGTAAAGTAAAATTGCTTTTTTTCAGAGCACTTTGGGAAATTTTGAAGGGGGTTATCATGGTTAGAACATTAAGAGCGATTACAATGGCTTTGTCACCTTGTAAATTTGAAGTCTCGATGTTCTCATCTCACCCAACCAATTCCACCACCAGAGGCTTACTAACACTTACATGGATGCAGCTCCATGGAGTCACATTGTAATTGCATGTTAAAAAAATGCGTTCTTTTAATCAAACGGTCCACGTATTTGCTATTTTCCTGGCTTAGCAGAAGAGTTTGAGTCTTTGTTCGGGGGAGGTGATCGTGAGGTCAGGTATTCGTCATTTGATCAGCGGACACTCTCAACATGCAGAGGAAACCGCAGTCTTGAAACAAAAAGCAGAAACGCTTTCCAACTCCAGTCCCTCACACTTTCCGTACCTCGTGGAGATCAGTGTGACTCATAACTTTGAGAGCCTGGCCAGTTTGACTCGTGTCATTTATTATGAGGTATCAGCAGAGCACAGCATATCATCATTGTATTATTTATTCTCAAAAGGCATCGGTCTATAAAAAAAGCGTTTTGCAGACATGGTTCTGTTAGCAATCAAAACCATGTTTATAGCAGAGTTAGCCAGTGACGCTATCACTCCCTATGACCCCTGCTCATGGGTTTAGACGGGACGGTCCAAGCCCATCGTGGGAAAGGGGAAAGGTTGACAGACACATCCCGTGCACTTTTCGAACACCCCTCCACTTCTGGCCATCCAGATCTCTATCCATCTGTGTGTTTTGGACAACAGCGTGTGGCTTGGACGGGGCTGCCCTGTTGGACTCGATACACCGACTTTTGCTCGTTGTTAAAAAATGCACTTTAGCTCTCTTTCTAATGGGTTTATTGTTTTTGTTAAGGCAATAATCCTTTCAAAGCCAAGTGCGCCAGAGGAATTCACTATTTGTGTAATAAGTAATTGGTTGGATGTGTTGATAATGTTTCGAAAACCATTTCTCGCAAGGTTTTCTTTCTGTGTTTTCAGATTTAAGAAAAACCTGAGGGCTTTCTACTTCGTTCACCCGACGTTCCGCTCCAAGGTAAATGTAATCAGTTCATCAACTCAGATCCATTAAAGGCAACACTAGATGTTCATCTTGTTTTGAGCTTTTCTTTCCGAGTTTGCACGGGCCTTTGGTCTGAATCACAGCGGTCAGCTCCACATGTTCCACATTGACTAAGAAAGACTGTGTAACTGAATATGTTGAAAAGCGTCTCTGAGACCACATTGAGATTCATGATGTGTCCGCACTAAGTGTTCCATAGTGTTCCACAGAACCTTTTCAGGTAATTGAAGTGCTTATGAGAGCGTGTTGCCTCTGCCAGGCTTTGCTTTCATTCGCAAAATTATTCAACAATTATGCTTTGTGCACTCCAAATGTAGAGGAACCCCGGCAATTAAGTGTCAGATAATTGTTCGTTTTAAAATGCGTCCATTTTAGTCAGAGAATGCTCGAGCATTGTAACAACTCCAGGTGTGAAGCGTGTTCAAGCATTAGGACTGAGTCATTGGAGTAAATGCTGAAAATGACTCAAGCAACAGCTTTAGGAGCCAAAAGTTTGCCTTTAGCAACAAAACATTTAATTCACCAATTTTCTAGCTATGTGGTATTTATTAAATTTATGTAGAAGTCTAGTATTTGCCTATAGAGTTACATTTGAGTTCATGTGCAATTTGAGGTGAACAAATAATAATAAAGGATATTCATAATTTTGAGGTGAACAAATAATAATAAAGGATATTCATAATGTCACCAACAGTT
This sequence comes from Enteromius trimaculatus, assembly GCA_032361065.1. Lineage (NCBI taxonomy): Eukaryota > Metazoa > Chordata > Actinopteri > Cypriniformes > Cyprinidae > Enteromius > Enteromius trimaculatus. Next base: position 11,493,301 of record JAUMHP010000057.1, read on the forward strand.
TCTCTCAAACAAAGTCCCAAATACATGTATATACCACTTGTATACAGTTTTTGTTTGTTGTCATTTGTTAAAAGAGAAAAAAAATTATATTGTGCTTCAGCAGCTGTTCTTTTTCATGAAAAATAACACCTCAGTCAATCAGTTGGTTTTGCTTTTGATTGCTGACAGGTTTCTACGTGGTTCTTCACGACGTTCAGTATATCAGGCCTTAAAGAGAAGGTCCATCACATAGAGAACCTACAGCAGCTCTTCACCTGCATCCTACCTGAGCAGATTGACATCCCTCCTTTTGTCCTGGAGTATGACACACGGGTGAGTATTGAGCATAAAGGGTGTTAACAAGGTGTGTGTATTTAGCTTGAAGTTTAGGAACTCTTTTGGTGTTTAATCTGTATCTGTATTAAATTCTATTAAGTTCTTGAAAACCATCATTACTTTTTTCTCTGGAGCAACAAAGGGAGAGTTAACAAATGATTCATTAAATCTGGGTCATTGAACTTTCTGGCATAAAATTGGAAAGCTCATGTTTTGTGTTTGACAGAAGATAACGCCATAATATCTTGAAAGAACATAAAGTTGGGTAAATGGGTTAAATGTACTTTTGAGGTCAACTATTCCTATTCAGCTAAGACGGTTTAACTTTTGATAAACTGCTTGTAAAATGTAAGTCTTCAGACCCCTCTGTAACACCATCACCACATCCAGGTACCAAGCTTCATCTTCTGGTTTTCAGATGGCTAAAGATAGTATCACTGTCATTTCCGTTTGAGAAAACACATGTAGCCTTATTTTTTATTTCAAGCCCACTAAGCTTTTGATTGTCATCATTTACAACTACAGCTAAATTTTCGATTGCAGATTATAGTCTACGGTGCTATAGGAAAAATAACAATACAAATACAATAATGTCAGAAGTTGTTAAACTCGTTTAGGAAAATAAAGATCAAACACGCGAAAGATTTGAAATGTACAGCTTGTGGCCAGTTTTAGAAGCAATTATATGCAAATTCTTTGAACTAGTTTCCTTGTATGACCTGTTCTTTAAATGCTGCCTTTAGCACAGTTTTATTTTTGGTAGAGTCTGTGTATAAAAATATTCACTTTTTTTAGGCCTTAATGAGGTCTTTTTTTTTTGTTGTTTTGAAATTGCGTTCGGCTTGTGGAAAAGAGATGCTTAGAGACTTATTTTTAACTGTTGACCCAAAGTATGGGTGGAGGAAAGTCTTTCCCTTCAGACTGAGTCCTCAGCCGTGAGAAACTCTGAGCTGTTTGTGTGCTGTTCTACTGATTCTCTGTCTCAAAGAAACACATCACATTTCCTTTCTTAAGATTACTCTTCAGCTATTTACGTGGGATAGGGTGATATATTTAGAGAAACACAGAAACAAAAAGGAAACTGTGAGCTGCTCTGCAATATGAGAAAATGAAAAAATGATGGTTGTAGATGCCAAAATCTCATATTACTATTATAATCATGTGCCTTTTAAGATGGCTTTTCCTTTGACGTGGAGAACATTGTTTTCAGTTTAAAATTATGCGTTGCCTTTGTTATCACTGTGTCACAGCTAATAGCAGACCATATCCATGCATTGATTAGACCCATCTGGACCGAACTCATTATTTAGTTCATTTTCATTCTGTCATTCCTAAGCTCTTAGTTTTGCACTGTTCTCACGGCGTATATGCACATGCACATGGCATTCATCCACAGCTTCATTCTTCCTGTCAGTTAAAGATACAGGCTGCTAACCTGTAGGGATATGTTGTTCAAGCTCTACTAGACATGGAATTGAGCTTCTACCATGTGGGCATTGTTCTTGTTGTAATTTGCTTTCCATGTTGATCTTGTATGATCTGATGGCAAGTGGATCTAAAATGTTTTGTGGACTAATCAATTAAACTACATTCAGTAATGCATGATCACATTACATATGTGATCCTGGGCCACAATTAATCCATTAATCCAAACACAGATTAAGATTTTTTTATGTAAACTGTAAGCTTTCTGACCGAACATTGACACGGAAGAGAAGAAATTGTTGAATCATTTTGTGCTCTTTATTTACAAAAAGTATTCTGGGCGTTTTTGGGCCTCGAAAATGGTAATTGCTTGTGTTTCTGTCTATGCAGGTTGAGAAAGCTATTCATTGTAAATATTTTAATTTGTGTTCTGAAGAGGAATGAAGGGTGAATGATGTTCTGCTACTGAATGAATGTTTGGAATGACATGAGGGTGACTAACTGACCTTGCGCAAAAACTCTCCCTCTTTAGCTTGTCTTGCTAATGTCTGCCAAGTCATGCCACTCTTACACTACACACATTTTGTTCATGCAGTAGAAATCCATCACAGAGCAAGCAGGAAACTATCAACATGCTAACAGACAAGACCGACCAGGTCACTTCTGCTGTGAAAGTCTCAGTTTTCAAATTTTTTAAGGAATAATAAAAAAAATCAAGTGGCATACATGAACCGATCATCTTTCCTTATTCACGTTTTGTATTTAAATTTTTGCATTGTATACAATTCTTATACTGTACTTTTTTTGTTGTGATGTTACTGTCGGATCTAATATAGTTGGCACAGTACTTCTCACTTAGAACTGTGCTTTGTTTGTAAAGGAATCTGTGGTAAAAATGAAGTGAACGAATTTTTACTGATGAGTCTCGCTCTTTCCTAACATTGGGATCAAAAGGAAGACAATTCTAAGGCAATTCCAAAGCCTGGAACTGCAGTGTCTTGTTGTGTTTGGAGCCATCTTTATTGTTTGGTTTCTTCATAGACCTGCGTTTGCCTCTCTTGTAATTTACACCGTGTGTGTGAATCAGTGGGCGGGGCACTATTACATCATACCTTCCACATTCTTCGCTTGACATCAAACGCTGTTTTTACACTAACTAGTAAGTTTTAAACATACAGGATGTGTTTCTAGTACAATGACAAAAAAAAATTAACAGGATTTTGATTTCTCAGTTCATGACCCCTTTAATGCCTCCAAGACATCACAAACTGATTTCTGAATCTTCGGCTCTACACCTTTTCATTTTATTTTATCTCAGATTCCACATGCAGATCATTGCACATAAAATTATGTGACCCAGGAGTAGGGGTGCCTTCTGAATAACTATTTTATGTTCCTCACTATGGTCAAATAAGGTTTTTCCCTTCTATATTTTAGATGTTGGTTTTTGCTCTTCTGCTTTGTTGCTTGGTTTAAAGAGCACTGGATTAAAGTAAATGAAAGCGCGAAGGAAGGCACAAAGGTGAGGCAGCTGTGAAAAATCGATCATGCCACTAATGCGTTAAATGGATGGTCTTTCTCACGCCAGGTGCATGCAGCCCTGTATTTATGTGTTCGCTGAGCAGGAGTGCAGACACACAGACTTAATTAGAAAAAAAATTTCATTTGCAGGAAAACATTCTATACTTTCACTTTAATATGTTATCACAAACTTGATGACATAAAAAAAGCTAACTTTAATCTGTGTAAACTCTGCTCTACATGACTTCTGAATCTGAATAGATTAAACACCGGGCATCATACACTAAATGACTGTGGACCAAATACCACAAGACTTTAAAGTTGTTCCCCACAGTAAACACTAGCTAGAATATGCATGACAAATGAAAACATGTTAAAAAATGATATTGTTCTTCTGAAGGTTAATAATCTGAAGCTGAAAGAACTGTCTATGACCATCATACACTACACAGTTTTCTATGAAATCTGTCAAATCTGCAAACTGACTGATTTTTAGCACCACACAGTAAATCAGTGGAAAGTCTAGGCTAAAACAGGGTAGTGTATTCCAGCCTTGAATGTCAAAAATGAACCTTTAGATCAGATGTTCGTATTCAAGGTGGGTTCGTACAGAAATGCTTTTGAATCGTCAAACTCAGGTTGCCTTTGATATGTACACCAACAGGGTATTCCACATTGCTTCTGTGGAAACCAAAGGCTTTCAAGTTTTACTTGACGACTAATTTGTGTTTTTATTTGTACTGGAAACTGTGACGTTGGAGACTTTGTAGAGATTATTGTCCTTGGGGAACAGCCATAGTCCTTTTATGAATGGATGTGTTTGTCACTTGAATAGATGAACCCATTTTCTCTGAACGTGTCTGACCTTATTTTTTGCTAGAATAGCGTGTGTTTTTGGTCTACTTGCCTTAGCCTTGGATTCCCTCCTGGACTCTTTTGCTTAAGTATTTCCTGTCATTCTTTGATTACCCAGGAAGTTAATGGGCAGGTGGGGGAAATGGCAGAATGTGTAAGCTTTTAATGCCAATTGCACTCGGCGTTCTCTCTCTGCCCATATGAACAGATGCAGTGCCATGGAAAGTCCAGCCGCAGTCACCTCAAATAACCCAGTTAACTTTTCATAGAGCATTAAAAGGTTTTTTGTTTTGGACTATCGGCTCTATACAGGCGTTGTTGGGTAGTAATGGGCTACAGTATATAATTTGGAATATGTAATCAAAATACAAAAATGTTGTGGTTTCACCGTAAAATATTGTAAATTAATATATTACTGTTATTTTCGTATGGATATCAGGTTTGCATATTGATTATAATTAGGCAACATCAATCAAATATTTCCTCTGTTGAAAGGCATAGTATGTTCAGTAGGCCTTCATACGATTCCTGAAGAAAGCAGGAGCGGAAACATAAACGAGACTTGATCCCAGCCAGCTTTGTTGTAGTGCTACATACATACAGCAGTCTCATTCCTCGTTTGACCACATACTGAAATAACATTGAACGAGACGTATTCAAAATATACAATGCAGTCCTTGCATTCCAAAACATGTCTTAAATCCACCACGAACCTCCAGTTTCAATAATGAAAATAAAAATGGGATATTTCAAATGAGGCTTTATGTCTTAGAATATGTTTTTTCTCTCAAATTTACATTTTTCTTGTAGGTTACTCAAAATACGTACAGAAATCTACAAAAGTATAGCATGAAAAATCACACAATTACAAAAGTGCGAGACTTGAAGAAAACACAAGGCTTCATTCGAGCTAAAACCAACTAAACTTTGACCATTTTTGTTTGTTTTTAATGAATTTCCACTTTGAAACCGTTTACAGCCTAATCTCTTTTTGCATTCATTTGACCCGAGGCCTGTAAACACCTCTATTAGACTGACCTCACGGCTTCAGGAGGTGAATCATCTATAGTGCTGTGAGTCAGACAGTAGCATCTGAGCAGATACTCATAAATTCCCGGCACATCTCTTTCCATAAGGGCTCATTTGGCTTTTGAAATCCTCACATACTACTTCGGTGTATATATCCTAGAAACCACAACCTTTATTAAATACTTGAATAAATATTTACCTACCGAATATTTGTATTCTATGGTAAATACAAGCTCTTTGGTTGATGTAGTGGAGCTAGATCTAAATCGATCTTCATATTTGTGCCGACAGGCTCTCTAGGATGTAGGTGTGTCTTGGTTTTATGCTGTGGTGACAGAGGCCTCTTGTCAGTTTGTCTTTAGCTTTTTACAGCGAGTTAGTGCCTCTAACAAATGTAACCTTTACTGCTGTATATCTTTATTCAACTGTACTCATGAATATCATCTTCGCTCTTCCAGGTTAACAGCCCCTATTACACGGCTCAGTCGTCAGGCCTGTGATGGTGTCAAAATCAAGACCTGCGGAAACTCAACCTGATGACCCAGACTCTGCTGTGAAGATGAACGCAGTCAAAAGTGCATCTTTGCTGTTCCTGACCAGCAAGTTTTCTCTGTGACAGTGAGAGACTGTCAATCAATAATGCTGTATAAACACATCCTGCTGAACGTGCCACAGACCTGTACCAAACCCAGATGTAACTGAAGGAACGAATGCCTGACCAAAGCTATTTTTGGACAAGTTATTGTGTGTGTGTGTAGATGAAGAGACTATTTGACAAACATGCATAACAAACATACTAAACCAATATTTTGTACCAATGTGAAACACATGTACCAGTGTCTGCGTGAATAATGGCTGGAAATAGCCGAAGAGCCATTCTGGTTTTAATTTCTTATGTCCTTGGACATCCAATCATCTGAAAGCCTCATATTTTGCTGTCTAAATGGTTGTTTTCATGTCCCTCTGCATCTACAAAGTCACTAGAATCTGCAACTTTTTGTTTTTATCTTCACTCTTTTTTTCAGCCACAAGCACTTTTTACAGCTTTATCTGAGGTGTCACACAACCTTCACTACAGTTTCTTAAGGTTTGACAGGAAGCAGCTTTTCCTTGTGTGTGAGGGCTGTGTTTTCACAAAGATTGCTTTGAGCAGCTCTAAAACCAGGTTGGCCTGTCGAGATTTCTATTAGCCTTTTTAATAATAGTATTTTCTTCTGTTCTTATAATTTTCTTCTGTTCTTATAATATGGCGCATCAGTGTTCTGGAAGCTTCACCTGAGGTACACTAAAGTCTTGCGGAGCACCAGTTTGTATTTCATTAGAAGCAGATTTACAAGCATGGCTGAAGGGATGTGTCGGGCGGAGAGCTCAGCTCACAGTGGAGCACTGTAAAAAGATAATTGTAGTTCTTGCAGATGCTGTCTGGAATTATTAATTTTGGGGGTTTTTTTTTAGTCAGCCCTTAGTGTAGCCGTGAAGTAATTCTCATGTTAAATTGTACCATTTTAAATGAAGTGTGACGTATGGTTATGACAATGAAGAAAGTAATATTTGAATAAACAGAATATGCACATTTGATGTTGTCATTAATTTTTGGGTGTCTTTATTGAATAATTTAGTTTAATAGATATGATCAGTGTATTTTCAGTTTGAAATCCCTTTGAAATGGGTTTTAAATAAAAGCAGCCTTTTATTTTCTAATTATGTCTCAAGTGTGTTTTCTGTTCGATACTAGATTTGAAGCTGTAACTGCATTCTATTACATGAGATCTTTTTAATGATCTTGTGCCAGTACTTAGGATTTATGCAAGCAAATAAATGGTATAATCAAAATCATATAATTGAAAAAGTATAGCTGCACTTTCATGAAACCCCTCAAATGTTTCTATCCACCTTATTTGAATACTGTTATTTCAATGTATATTCACAATATGTATATTCATGAATTTAAGACTTCCATGGAAAGTGTTCTGGTCATTGTTTCATTGCAACAGATATTACTATGAAGACCATTTTTGTGTTACTGATTTTTTATCAGTATAGCGACTGGCCGTTGATACTTGTTGCACAATTATACAACAATGCATGATTTGATGCATAATTGGTCAATTTTAATCATTCAGACCAGGGTGTGATGTTACATCCAAACCACCATGAGATATAATATAAATCATATCAAGTCTGTGTATGTTTTTATGACAACATAAATGGTTGGTGAAAGTAAAGCAGCCAGTATCTGTGGAAGATTTACTGTCTTCTTTATTGACAGATGTCTTTCTTTTAATATTCATATTTTTGTTTTGTTTTGAAGTTCCTTCCTCAATCTTTACAAAACTCTGCCTATTACATGTCCATCTATATATTCTCAGTCAGACTGGTTCAACAGCACATGATCTATTTCTGTCATGCTGTTTGTTTTTAATCATTTAAGTCAATCCGGTGTCTCTGAGGAGGGCGCATGTGGTGAGAATAAATGAATCGGTCTTCAGCAGAGCTCTCACAATGTCTGAGGGGTCAGCAGAGCTGCACTGAACTGAAACACCTGGATAAGATTGCTTTGGCGTTACACTGAATCAGAGCGAGTGTGACAACACCATCAGGAATCAGCAGGGGTATCTGGAAAAATGGACACACGACAATGTGCCTAATCATCACTGGCTGGTCTGTAGGCTTACATGAGCTGTCTTTAAGTAACCTTCCTTACACCAGCCACCATTCAGTCAAATGCATTAATGGGTTACTCCACCCCCAAAATTAACATTTTTCATTAATTACCCCCATGTCGTTCCAAACCCATAAATGCTTAATTTATCTTCAGAGCACAATTTACGATAATTTGGATGAAAACCAGAAGGTTTCCCATGATTCAGCACTTTAACATCATGCGATGGTGATTTACATGCTGAATCGTTAAATAAAATCAATATATCTTAAGTTGTTGTTCTGAGGATGAGCATGGCTTTTACGGGTTCAGAGCGACATTAAAATCTTTTAATTACCTTATATATTCTTATAGTCATGCTAGTAGTTAGTTTAAACATTATTCATGCACACAAAAACTTCTCTTTAAAATGAAACTGATGTTCCAGACCTGTATTACTTCCTTTAATCTGCAGAACAAAAGATATTGAGAAGAAGGCTGATATCCAAACAGTTTTGGTAGCCTACCCAATGGGAAGCAAAACTATTTGTAAATGAAAGATTATCTTTCTCGTTCTGCAGAACAGACACGGGCAGAGTTAGGATTTTCAGGTTTAGTTGAACTATTTCTCTGTATGTAAATTATTATATCATGGTTCTCTTTCAAAGTATTTGCCGACATAGTAATGTATTGTTGCACTCACTAAAGCGCTGTGATCCAGAGTGAATCACTGAAGCGATCAGGTTTGAGATGAAACAGACTGATTGGCTCTATAGGCAGCAGGGTGATTGATTGGGTGAATAAACATAGACGCTCGCTCTCTTTTATCAACGCTGAAACTGAAAATATGGCATTGATTAGCGCAGACCATCTGCTTATTGTACTGCTCTTGTCTGTTAGGTGTCGGGGGGCAGGAGCGGGTCACCGTGTTGTAAATATCACTGCTCAGTGGGGGGCAGCAGCAAACTTAGGCTACTACATTTTTGGGTTGTTGATTCATAATAGAATATTACATTGTTTATGTACACGGATCCATTTCGACTGGAAATGTTTCTGGGAAACGAATTCGTGAAGATGTTTATTTGAAAAGCGTGAGCAAGATGACGAAACTGCATGAACGTGATATGACATTAACAAACAGTAAGTCATTTTTATTGACTGACATTTATACAGAATCTAACATTGTAACTCCACAAAAGCGAGGCAAATGATATAAAGGTTATTTACAAACCTCTCGTGCCTGCAGAAGGGGAGAGCTCATAGGTTACGTTAGGCTATAACCTAAATCAAACTTGAAAAATGAAATGAGTTTAAGTTCAGAAAGTAGATCCGGACCGTGTCTCATTGCATGTTGTCATGAGTTCAAAAGAGTGACATGGTTGCACAAAAAGTGCATAGCTGCATGCAGAAATCAGTATTTCAGTTTCTCATTATTAGTCCAGTTATGAATATAATAAATGATAGATATTTTTTCAGCTTACAACCACTTTTGTGTCAGTATTCTCAATTTTTTATTATTTATGAAAAAGTCAAATATATATATATAAAAATATTCATATTGCAAATATTGGATTAATGCCAATAAACACTGCATGTAGGTGAGAGCAGGGTTAGCTGTCACTTTTACTTCGGATATTTATTTTGTTGATTATTTTAAGTTTATTTTCGAACATCTGTTTACACAAATATCTTAAGTCTTGATAGCAGCTGAATTTTTCCAGTTATTGCCAAAAAAAATAGTATACTGACCACACAACAAGGTCAGCTGTCACCACCTTTTAGCATTTACATATATGACATATGGCTGTTCAATGTCTTGTGTGACAATTTACTTTATGTAAGTCTATGTTTATACACACACAAAAAATGGGTGAAAAAAAGATGAAAGAAAAAATTAATGATCATCAGGCATTACCAAGCAACAAAAATATAAAAGGTAACAAAAGGATGGCTTTTACCAATGAACATTGGGGGGAAAAAAAGAACATTTCTCTGTGACAAGAAGCCCCTGGTCTTCCCTATAATACGATTAAGTATTTAGTACAGATTTTTACTGTCATGCCACAAAAGCATGTATAGTGACAATTTTGAGATCATCTTCCTGAAGCCAATCATACCGAACTTTTGACTCAGTGTAAAGCGTGTGGGGAGCTTGAGGCTGCAGTTCACAGGTTTCTGAGTACCATCAAACCAGGGGGAGGTGCAACGGAACTTTGGGAGGTGTAATAAGAGTTTCTGAGAAATGCTACAGACAAGGTCAAAAAATACCCAGCTTCTGTAGAGTTTACTCCCCCTTTACCCACCCTATGTCTTTCATTCTCTCTGTTTCAGCCACAAGAACATCTGGCATCCCTCTCTTCATCGCTCACCTGTTTCTCAGGACCTTGAGCTCCTATAAATGGCACCTCTTGAAAGATGTTGATGCAGGCAGTTAGTGTTTGAGCAGCCTGCCCATTTCCTGGCCAGGAAAGACAGTTTGCTTAAGCTGCTTGATTTCTCAGAGGATTGATAAGTTTGCCACTTGCACCTTCTGCTTACGTAGCACAACACAAGAGTCACGCCGAACACTCGTGAACCTCTACAGCTTTACAAAGCAAGCCATGGGAATGTTCTCTGTGGGTACTGCTCAACATTTCATCACACAAAACACGTGTTTATCTTTTCTTTTAGCTGCTCCTGATCCAGTGGTGACCATTACATGCATTATATATTGACTACATACAATTTATAACCTGGGAAACGAACATTTTCTTCGTTCCACGTACTAATTACAGAACTGCTATCTCCTATTTACCTCAAAAACAACTCGGAACACAGCGGCTTGATTGATAGTTTTGTGGGAATAAGGTCTCAGCGTTCATTTTTTATAGTCTTGTAAGGGTTCACTAAATTTAAAATATAAGACTAATTAAAAGTTGATCTGACAAGAGGCATAAATATTATGAAGAAACATGCTCTCCCCAGCATAACCTGGCATGTTTTGTACAAAACAAAAATGCTCTTCTCTGCACAGTCAGATGGCCCTTATTTCAAACAGAGAACTTTCTCTCAGCCATATGTCTCTTATAAATGATAGTACTGAAGAGAATGGAGAGAGGGGATTCTCTAGATAAAGATTGTGCTGCGTGCTGTGCTTTCATTGTTTCCCTTTACATGTTTCTAGCAGCACTGTTCCAGAAATCAGTCATTGTTGGCCAGCCATTTTCACTCATTATTGTTCTCGCAGTGACTGAGCGCGTGGACTTGCGTGGAGTGAACGTGCTCAATAACTGTCCAGGGCCTTTGATTATCAGTCACACACACACCTGCATGTACCTTTTACCTTTCATTTGAGTGCATGGAATATGGGAGAGTTCCAGAAGTTACCAAACAAGCTGTAAAAACAATTGCTCTTGCTACATTTTGTTAATGCGCACAGTTAAGCATAACCATGGAAATGTAACGAACCCAATTCCACAAGCAAATTTTTTTTTCTAACAGGTAACAAAACCAAGATTTTACCTTTAAGCTTAAAATAAATAACCCAAGTACTACTACTACTAGTAGTAAAGATTATGCATGCATTTTTACAAAGAATGTATGCAAACCTTACAAAAATACATATTAAAAGGCACATGTAATGGATATTTTAAAATTTAAATGGCATGTCAATTAAATGAACAAGGAAGTTTGCGCATTTATTGGAGTATGCTGATCTGGAAGCAGAAACGGTTTAGGGAATTTGCCTTCACAGCTCTATAGGACGTTTTAAAGCTCAAATCTCTTGTGCTTGATTATATGATCGGCTTCTTGTTAATCAAGAACAGGAGGTACTTAAACAGGGCTTTTAACATAAAAAAATGTTATTTAGCATAAATCACATGTACAAGTAAAAGCTAATTAAAGATTTTAATTTTTAGCCCATGTGATGGATATAATTTAGGACTATCTATATCAGCCAAAGAGAGCAGCTTGAGCCTGCGGCAGAGACTGCTGATTCATACTTGTGCTTTTAAGGGCAGTGGAGCAATGCGGCAGAGATGAACGCCACAGGGGCCAGAGAACCCTTGGGAACGAACACCTCAGTGAACTTGGATCATTCAAACACTTGAAACTATTAGTCTCCACTACTAGAAAAGACACTGGAGTAAAGTGTTACGCCATCTCAAATAACAAATCTACTGTAATATCTACTAGTTGCTTATTTTCAAAGAAAAAGACATGGAAAAAAAGAATGGGCTTTCAATACTTTATTTTTCCCCTTGATACACATTTTTCTTATTTTCAATTCCATCCAAAGGAAAATTATAGTGAGGTAAAAGTGCTGAGAAACAAAATGGCACAATGAATCTACACATTAAATCACCACGCCGACATAACTATTTCAAAATAATAGTGCGACTTCCATTTTTCACTTTTTTTTTTTTAAACAACTCACAATCATTAGCATCCTCAAAGACAAACAAGACAAATAATCACACACACACAAAAGAAACGTAAACAAAATCTGCTGAAATCCACAACTCTTCTTGCAACATTGCAAAAGGGCTTCAAAAAGGCCTCAATCGTCATTAAGACTTGCACTTTAGACAAGCATGTCCAAATCCAATAAACCTCCCCTGTACACGGTTACAGATGCATTCAGAGCTGCATTACAAAAAGCTCCAACACCTTTGTCTTTTGAATAAAGGGTAACACTGGGGAATATGGAATTACAGCGGACACAGAGGGACAAAGAAAATAAAAAGAACAAAATGTGAATACATAAACACAAAAGCATGTTTTACCATTTTAACACTCCCCTTTCAAGAAACATACTTTACATAGACTTCAAAAAGGAAATGAGCAGAGCCTCATCACACCAGGCTTTATCTATGTGAAGCGCATCTGGACAAGATAAAAAGCACACAAAACAAAAGGCATGTTTCTTTTCGTTTTCATGTATAAACTAAAAAAAAAAAAAAAAAAAAAAAAGTGGTGAGATTCTGTTGGCCAGCCACTGTAGAAACTGTCTTTTAAACACACGCACAAAAAAAAAAAGGTTCTGAAGTGTACATTTTATATATTCTAAATTCTTTAGTAATGTGCTGCATTTCAAATGGTTGACTTTTCAGGAAGTTGGCTGAACAAGAGTTGTTACCCTCAAGACACACTAGCCCTTTATCATGTCCCTGAGACGCCCCCACTAAAAAACAAAACAAAGGGCACCTTATAGTTTGTGACGATGACTAGCTTTGGAGTATTATAAGGCCTGTAAAGTGCATTCATTGGCATGGGTTCTCAAACTATTTGGCCTTTCGGATTTTGAGAATGCGGTGTAGTGCACAGAATTTGCTTTGGTTAAGAGGGTGATGTTGAAAAGATGTAACAATGACTCACAACAACTGGAATGACTAGACAACTACAATAAGAAAAACATAAAAGGTGTAACATTAGACTTAAGTTGGGACCAAAAAAAAAAAAAATTTATTCAATTTATTCTGATACCAGAAAGGATGAGCTACAATGTCTTCAATTTCCAGCTGGGTCGTCACAAAAAGGCACGTGTGCTGGGTTGCTGGTTCAAACATTGGTCCACAGTCTGCAAGTCCCAAAAATACTGGGAAGGAACCAAAAGAAAAAAAAAAAGTGGGGGGCCAAAATACAAAACAACGTACAAGTAAAAATCCATTCCAGCTCAATGCGCTTTGGGGTGTAACCTACTGAAGGCCACGTGACCCTTCTCTCTTTACCCTAGAAGTCTGTGAGCCCAGATAAGAGAAGGAACGTGGCTCTCATGGTTATCTGGCGCATGTGCTTGTACAAGCTGAAGCAGCAGGAGCTGTGGCGCGTGAGCGAGGCCAAGAGGAAACCTGAGGGGCAGGGGGCAGCTGTCGGCCATTACGTAAGAGCAGCTAGCGGAGTACTACCCTTCTCTGAATGGATAAATGTCAAAAGAGGAACTACACATGGGCATGACAGGGGGGCCAGGAGAAGACAGGACAAGAATAGACATTCACATAAATTAATACTGTCTAACGTACAAAAGTCATGATACTGGCTTAACCCAACTGACGACTTCTATGTGCCTTGAAGCAATAACATCAAATTTGCTGACAAAGGACCAAGACAGGAGACGTCGAAGCCCAACAAAGATCAAGAGCAGCAACATCGATTAGATCCAAAACTGGAAAGGAATCCACACTGACATGCATTTACGTCCATTTAAATGAGCCTGGGTATATCCTTCAGCTACAGCTACCCCTCCCTGACCTCAATTACCAGAAAAGGCGCCGTGACATACCAGTGTTTGCCCCTCATCTACAGTGACGCTAGTCAGAAGCACAGGAAAGACAGTTGCCCCACTAGAAATTCCACCCCACATGCTGTCCATTCAAGGCACATCCCGAGAGGTGCAGGAAGGGATAATTTTAGAGCGCTGCGACACCATTTGGCATGGCTAGGCTGTTAGCTGAAGGTCTTGTTACACGAGGCAGTGCTAAGTCTGCTAATGGCCGCAAAAAGCTCAGGAGGACAGATCATCCAACAGCTGAACCTTGTATGGACAAGCATGACCTCTCTATCCCATTTAAACACGGACACAATGTTAACAAGAGATGAAGGAAGATTTAAAGACTAGAGCTGAGGATCTTCATTAGTCTTCATAAAAATGGACTGTTTAACTGCTCTGAACTGCTGGGAAAAGGACAAAGCATCTTTTTGTACATGCCGCAACCAAATTCAAATTCTCAAAAACGTACGGTGGAACACAAAAGTCTTCAGTATTCGTTCATACAGCGATCTGAAGCACATTGCTGTGAACACTTTAACATGATTCTGTTCACATTTCTATTTGAGAACAAAAAGAATTTAGCTGCCCACCAGTGTACCAAAAAAAACAAACAAGAACTCCTGATAACTTAAGTCCTAAAATACCTATTATTTTCACCTGTGCTCACATTTTTCATTTCTTTTTCTTTTAAATTTAGTTTTTTTTTTCTCTCTCTCCTTCAAATTTCTAAGAACATTTTTTTTTTTTTTTTTTGGCCTTTTTATTTTGCTACACACAGGAAAACAAAAAATATATAAATTTGTCCCAATATGCATTTTCCTTTATTTTTAAGCTTAGAATATATTAAGGCACTATGGGAATTGTTTCTCTTCAATAATGGAAAAAAAAATAATCTCTGCTCAGGGACAGAGATGAGAACCAACAAATGTGAAACTTAAGAATATTAAGTAAAAAGAAAAGGGGGAGAAAAAAGAAAAAAAGAAAGAAATTCTAAATCACTAAAATATATCCCTTTGAATTAGAAATGTCTTGGTACCTCTGCAGAGAAGGAATTAAAAGAAGAAAAAAAAAAATGAAAAAAAGAAAGAAAAAGGAAACACTTATTTTAAATATCCTTTATGTCTACAGAGAGAAACATCCCTTACGGCCAAATATCCGGCTTTCCGGCCAACTCATGGATTTTGTTGTTGAACAAGCATCTTTGAGTCTTAGTTACAAGGTAACCAAGTTGGAATGGACTGGTTACAAGAGGCCACATAGTAGTTGTTGAAGTTCAGGTCTCTGACATACGGAGCTGGCTGGTAGTAGCAGGTGACGCTGGACGCATCAGGTATGGCGTTCTGCTCGGCGAGAACACGAAACGCCATCAGGGAGATGAGGTTAAGCGTCTGCCGTCTCTCATGTCCCATGAGACACACTGTGCTCTCGTTCACGACCCGTCGCAGGATCATGAGGTAGTTGTACTTGTTCTTCTCCTCACCGACAAAGTGGCTTTGCAGATAAGCCTCCAGTTTGCGCTGTTGCTCACCGATGTCGGGAAAGTCAATGAAAAAACGGGAGCACATGTAGCGCTCCAGAGCCTTAAACTCGTCTTCGTCCGTCGGTTTGAAGTCCCTCACCAGGAGGTTGCAGTATTTGAGCAAACCACCACCTCGGATCTCCTCGGGCCGTTTGGTGGCAATGAGCTTGTTCCTGAGGTGTTTAAGAGCCATGGCAAAGTCACCGTACACGCTTTCCCCGACCACAGTAGGGTGGAAGTGCTGGGACATGGGGTTTTCTGAGATGTCATAGTACGACAGCACAGAGTCCAAAACAATCTGGAAGGAGTCCACGCTGAACTCAAACTGTCTCCGGATCGAGTCCACAAACTTAAGTTCCACATTGCGGCCATTGTTGTTAGACAGCGAGATGAGGGACCAGCGGTCCTGCTCCGTGTAGACTTTAACCAGTTTCTGGACGTAGGCCTCTTTCAGGGTCATAGGAGTGATCTTTTCTTTGTTCACACCCTCTGGAAGAAAGTCCAACAAAGTGCTCAAAACCACATCTTTGATGAGCTGGAACTCCTCTTCCCGAGGAAGGTCTACCCTGAAGATGACATCCAGGTCTTTGTAGCTCCAGCCAATGTCCTTTTCCAGCACATGGCTGGCAGTAGAGCCATTCAGGCGGACATCTTTGACCATAATGCCCCTTTGCTCCAGACGGTTCCTAACCATCTGTACGATATCCTTCAGACGGACCTCCAGGGTGGGAAAGTTGCCTCGTCCATGAACTGGCACGGCCTCTATCAGCACATCGTTTAAGCGGCTCACTTGCTCCCAGGTAAGCACGCTTTGCGACTCACTTTCACTGCTGGATGAGGCTGAGGCCATGTTTGTTGTCTATGCTGTTACCTGGGATAAAATAAGTGTAAAAACAATTTCACTGACTCAGAATTAAAAATTTAAACATCTATTTAAACAAATAAATTACACAAGTTAATATTAAGTTAAATAATGACCCTGAACTGAAATAAAAAGGTGACTAAACAGCATTATATATACACAGGCACTGTAACAGGTTCACTGCTCTCTAATAACAGAAAAGCTAATAATGATTTGCAGGATTTCCAGAAGGACAAATTCACTTTAAACAGAAGCTGAAGCATTTATACTATGAGACACTTCAACTAATTCCACATGATTTCCAATAAAATAAATAAATAAAACATTTGATCAATCAAGCACACTTATATTTCACTTAGAAGAGTCCAAACCAAATGGCTTAAATTTGGGGTCAGAATACCATTAATATAATAAGTAAAACAAGATTGTTTGTTTTTTTTTTTTTTAAATAGAGGAAGAATTAAAAGTATACAACAAGATTAGGAGTGCTACAAAATATTAGAACTCTAACGTCACTTACAACACATATTAAAGTCTAGACAGTCTTTAAAGATTTTTTAAATTCCTGATAATGTAGTAAGAGACACATTTTAGCTTATTGTTAAATCACAGTCTTAATGGAAAATAAACGTGTTAGAAAAACTGATTTCTACCTTTTTAGTGTCGGAGTAATGCAAGAAAACTCCAGTAGGAATCAGTTAGTTGGTTTCCAAATTGAGCTTGAATTTCACATCAGACACTGATATAAAAGACACATGCAAACTTACGCCAACCTAAATGGTTTTCTAACAACAGCCAATGCAATAGCATAAAAACATACGCACAATGTTCCAAACACAACGCATCTGGTTGAAAGAAAAATCCCTCAAACAGTTCTTTAATCGGAGTACGATGTATTGATAACTAAAAAAAAGAAAAACAATCGTTTGAAACGGCGCACGTGAAAAACCAAAGAGCCACAAACTGAGCGAGAACAGCGTTCAAACCAAACAAACCGAATACGATGTCTGTACTCCGAAAAGCAAAACTTTAAAAGTGAGTCGTCCGACCGCATCCGAATCACACAGATCCAACATGTTTGTATCAAGCTTTAAATATGAATTATATCCACCTACTGTTCTCAGTAAATCCACCTGAAGTGCTCAGCAACGTGGTCGGCACAAAGTAGTGGGTGTCAAATAAGGTTTCGCACCAGGACCTCCATCCATACGCTTAGTAGTCAAACGCCAGAGCTTGAATTCTGAAGAGCACACACACATGCGCTCTCTCTTATAACTGCCTACTAAACAACCCGGTGTCCGCACCTCTACTGCGCACTATTTTCTGAACCTTATAGCCATCAACACACACAGCACAAACACATTTTTGTTTTATTTAACAAATTAAATCACAAATAAACTGTCTATATTTTACTTACCATAGCTCCCACGCTAAAGCTCTGCAATAGAAGGCGTCTATGGGCAAAGGCTCTATATGGAATTCAAAAACATACGGCGTTCTATTCGCTGGTATCAATGCGCCAAGCGAAGCCTGTGATTGGCTGAAGAGGTTTTTGTGTTGCCAGGCGACCACAGCCACTTGTAGATTTTGACATCCGGCTTTTGAAGAGTAGCAAAAGCAGGTTGTAAGCTAGCTAACTAGAACACATTTCGCTTTGGGGTTACTTTTTTTTAAGGTGCATTAAGTAAGCTAGGCTATTAGTTACAAATCTTTAAAGCTAAGTCTTTAAGGATAAGCCAAAATGTAGGTTTATATTTTCAATTTAATGAAGTACCAAATTTGTGGACTAGGAGGAAGAGATGTGTGTTGTAACTTAAAGGCATTTGTGCTGGAACTAGCTTTCATTTTCACTATACGCTGAAGCATTAAAATATTCAAGAAAGTAGGCAGGCAGGCAGGTTATACTGTGAAATATTCACATACACACAGTAATTTTCCTTAGGTTTATGGCATATCCTCACACAGAACTGTTCAAATCAGTAGGCCTACATCAGTGAAGTACAAGCAAAACAATTCAGGAGCCTTTTATAATGTGAGAACATCTTAAAATCTTTCTGATCATAGATTTACTATTGTTGCCCTCACAAACATACCTTCCACACAAATGCTCTTTTGAAAGGCAGTGTCTTTCACAACTGTGAGAAAAACATTAATTATAATAATAATTTTGAAATAAATTGGATCTACAAGAAAGTGAAATAATCATATAGACACTGAGTGGTCCATAAAGAGCTGCGTTGGTGTCAGTGAAACTGCGGACAGTGAGTTTGTGGGAGTAAACCACAAGTGGATATTAAAGCACAACTGGGGAAACCCTACAGGAAAGCAGCACTACATCACCACTGATGCTGCTGAGTAAATCAACAGACCATGTGCAGCCTCCAGTGGAAATATGAGGGAGGGATATTCCAGTTCGTTTGCTTCCTTCGTTCGTTGAGTCTTTTCTTAGCAATATTGTAAGTATTACATGAAAAAGCGAAACAGGAAATAATCGCTCAGTTGCATGTGAGGAAACTCCAGTTTTGTGTGCTAGGTCTGAACGACAATGAATTTGTGAATGATCTAGAAAAGAAAAAAGGGAGAATGACACAGCAACAGAGAGAGAATTGGAAACTGGATCTGAGGGACTGTCCTGACAGTTTTGTGTTAATCTAACCTGACGTCAATGGTTAGGAGGTGCCAATAAGTATATGAGATAAGAAAACCGTCACTGACATTTACGATGGGAGCATTATTCCCACGCTGATTCATACAAACAGAAATCAACACTAAAGTTTGTTAAAGGGAAAACACTTTAGATTGAATTTTCCTCTAACTAGGTTTATCTTATCTAGACTTGTATACTGTATTATTTGCATCAGGTGTTTTTTTCAAATCCATAATTATGTATGAGGCTCATCCAAATGAGATGATGCATTTGCGTATTAAAATAAGCATGAAGCATGACGTGGTACAGAAGAAAATGTAAGTGATTTCTGTGATATGTAGAGTGTGTACAAAGTGCCTAGGTTATTACTGCCAAATTGGTTAGTACACTTTCTCTCAGTTTGATTTTTTGACAGCTTAATGACATAAACAAAGGCATAAGTGATAAATACAAGCGAAAAAGAGAGATTCTAGATGACTTAGCTCTTGAAGCTCCATCACAAATGTTTGGCATGGAGCCCAGCAGAGAGCTATGATCCTCACACCAAAAACTAATTAATAGTTTAATACATTTAATCCTGAAGTTTCATTTTTGGAAACCTGAACCATGATCTGTCATTCTATTGTTGGACTATGAGAACACATTGAACGTCAAACCAAGAGTTATTTTATCATCAGTCAAGAACAGCCTTTGAGAACTATCTAACAATACGTGAAGTCTTACGAGCTCAAGCAAGCATTTTCTTTCCCAGATGGATTTAATAGAATAAATAAACTTCACAGAGAGCGCTGAATCGAGTCGAAATTAAGCAGTGTTTTGTTCAAAGGTGAATGCCATTTAGTTTGTGAGGAGCGGCAATGCCACCTGCTGCAGCTGGGCTCAACGCCAAGTGGAAATGACTCACTGTCCAAGCTACGGATGGTTAACCGGCGGCCATTAACACATTAAACACACTGAAGGATGCGCGCACACGCACATACAGGCCATTAACACATTAAACACTCCACTACGTTTGCGGACGTCCATGCAATTGTTTTTTTCCCCTTGTCTATCAGTCGAGTGACTCACAGTGACATTCATAATCCTCTCCTTCCCGTGACATCAGCAAACCTCTGGGATCTATTGATTAAAATTCAGAGCTCCTGAAAAACAAAAACACGATGCAGAGGGTCCCGTGCGTCCTCAGGAGAAGGACCTGGCTAATGCCAAAGGGACGGAGCACTGGCTCTCAATTGCTGAACAAACTCATCTGTCAGCAGCTGAAGGGAAAATACTGTGCTTATTTAATCACTCCAAACCTGTATGACTTCATTTCTTTCAGCAGAACACAAAAGATATTCTGAAGAATGTTAACTAATTATGTATAGAGGAGGAAAATGACTTACATTTCCAAAGAAAAAAAAAAAGTCATACAGGTTTGGAACTTGATTACGAGGAAATTACGACAGAACTGTCATTTTTGGAAAATAGTTTCGATCAATCAGACAGATGATTGATGGCCTTTACCGTTTCTTTGAATAAAAGGAAAAATAGATAAACCATTCTTTTTTAATCAGGGGTATATAAAGCTACTTTACTTTAAGATATTACAGAAAATTAATGCATTGAATATAGAGAAAGTTCAATAAACAGATTTAAAAAAAAAAAAAAAAAAAGAAATGTATCATGCAATTTCTTAAAATAAGTGTATGATCATCTGAAAGATAAATCTTTCCCTGCAGCTTTCCGTGTGTGTGTTATCGTTAGTAGAAGCTGCCAACTGATCTACCTGGTTCACAGTGACCTCGGTGCCTTTTTTTGCTCCACAAACTTGCAACATGCCAGTTCCTCCAGCTTATCACTCACTGCTTTCCACTGAGCAGTAGCGGAGTTTGTAGCCTAAGTTTACCTAGACCCAAAGTTACTCTTTGGATTATTCATGCTGAAGAACATGATCATCAGATTTTGCACTTTTGAAGTTTATGCAAACTTAATTTTTTTTTCAATATATTAGAAAAATGTATTTCCACTAGTGGTCTCAGAGTTTTGGACCCATCTGGATGCGTGGAAGGAGAAGTCCTTCATCTTTCAGCATCTGTTCACCAGATGATACAGCAGGGTCACAATGTGTCACTATAGGGTTGTTTAAAGAGGGCAAATGACACCCGGCTTATGACCTTTGCCCCCAGATTTTGCCATCTATCCATCCTGTCCTGTGACACTGCGGTCAGTCCAGGTAGCTCAATTACAGAGGACAGCTCAAATCTGCTGCTGCTAAAGAGAATAACAAGCCCAATGTGTGAAATACTGTTTGCAATGGTGATGACGTAAATACTGAGAACAGGGTAATGTGCCAGGACCAGTTCACCATGACCTATAATATCAATGTGCGCTGCCAAGAGCAAAGCAGCATGAAGCCCTTAAAACAAACAGATAAAGCCTCTATCATTAATATTATTACTGCAATCATTGAAATAACCATGCTGTAGCTAGATTCCATCTATATATAGGCTGAGCTTAAAACAAATGCACAAGGTCACCAACGTTTTAGACCAGTGACTTTCCAGGATGTCTCCACTCATTCATGATTGTTGATAAAAATATTAATACACGTATTTTAAGAGACCCATATGCCAGACATCAATACAGCATATAAATAATATAATAAGCTGTATGTGAAGCTCTAAGTTTTTCACGCTCTCAAAGTTTGATTTAATAAATTGCAGTATAAACAGAAATATTGAGAAATATTACTTTTATTTTTAAAATATTTTATTGAATGCATTTAAAAAGGCAATTTATTCCTGTGACGCACATTTTCAGCAGTCATTACTCCAGTCTTCAGTGCCACACGAATGATATTTCAGAAATCATTCGAATATGTTGATGTGGAGCTTAAGATAGATTTATCAGTGTTGAAAAATTTTGCTGCAATAGTGAATACATTTTAACATGCATGTGGCTCATTTAAGGATTCAGCTCTTTGACCCCTATATGCACATAAACAAGAAATTATATTCACTCCAGAAACAACGTTTTTCCCCCTGAAATTTAAGAGAACATATTTATTATATCTTGAAATTCCTTATCCCTGATATCTAGGTCATTCGTGACTGTGGTAACGTCCACCGCAACTCTTCTATATAAATTAGTAAGAAAATACCTGACAATAAAAGCTTGTTTTGTTTTATCCCGTTCACTTTTTGTAACATCTTTATTGAATTTGTGTGGCATTTTAAACATATTTACAATTACTGTTTTTTTTTTTTGTTCAGTAAAAATACAAATACAGAACACATCTTTGTCAAAACCCACCCAGCAACATCAGGGAAGACTGCTGGCCTGGGCTTCACTCACCATTAAGTCAAAGTCATGTTACTGGGAGAAAAGAAAAGAAATGACACATACAGGAGCAGCCGGGCACCACTGCTGCCATCTAGAGGGGAGGAGAGGACACGTCTCTCTCAGATAAGAGCTTATAAATGACTGCATATAAAAGATAAACACCCTTAAGGGGGGGGGCTGATCGATGATACCCAACATCCCATCAATGGTGCTCGAGTCTTTCTGACAGACTGATTCTCACAGTTTCTTGATTAGATGAGAAAATAATGAGCTTTTCCTTTCCTGGTCGACTAAATGAAATCTGTGGATGTGCCATTTTACACACTTGAAGATAAAAAAAAAGCAAACAAACAAAAATGAGTCAGAGCATAAGGCTGAGCACATCTTCCAAAAAGACTGAATCGATGTTCATTAAAGGTCAATTAAACCCCAAAATAAAAACAAACTAATTACTAATTACAATATGACTGGCTGCAGGTTGTGTTTAATCATCTAATACCAGAAATCTGTGTGCCACCACCGTGTTTCAGAAAACATGTTCAGGGTGTTTACAGCCCAAGACCGAATAACTTGTGTTCGAACTCACATGAAATATTCAGAGATATGCATTCTAATAACAAAAACACATCCAGGTACCGAAATGACAAAAAGTGTTCAGAAGTATTCCCAGCGTCATACATCAAGGACTTAGTTGTTATGCAGCGGTATTTAAAATCCTTGCACTGTTTATTTTTTTTAATCTGGGTTTCTTGTCAAGGGCATACAGTGTATTTATGAACTCTAAACCCCATATATATATATATATATATATATATATATATATATCTCTATAAATCTCTACCTTGTTGGCTATGATTAGTGGTAAATCTTGGCTGTTGAAAGAATCTTGTCTGGTCTAACAGAGCAGCACCATCGACAAATGAAAACAAATGGCGACTGCCGTGAGCATTAGCATCTACAGCACTGTGACGTCTCTCCGTAAGTTACAGTTACTTCAAGTGTTGATTCATTGTAATGCAAAACCCATCCTTTGCAGTATGAAATGACAGTCTGGGCATTCGCAATGGATGAAAAGGAAAAAAGAAAGAAAGATGAGAATGGAAAGACGAAGAAAGAGCAGGTTTCTGGAATGACGGTGGTGACTGTGTCACAGGCAGCAGCTGTTCCATAGCAGCATGTGTCCCTTTTTACCCGCTAACCTTAACAAAGAGACATCGGAGAGACCGTCTGAAGAGATATTAAGGAGAACAGAACATTCCTGGTGCCTCTGGCCTAAATTCAGCCTCAGCTGGAGAAATAATTCACAGGTGGTCACATCCAACATCTGCCATCTCCAGAAGAGTGAAAGGCTCCGAAGGCGGTCTGGTCCGAAAACCATTTATCCATCATTTGATGTAGTGCCGAGCTGATGATATGAAATGCCACCAAATTTGAGAGAGAGAAGGGGGCCAAAAAAAAAAAAAAAAAAAAGAATGAACTTAAGTGAAATCCTTCCCCAGTGAGAAACGCACATCCATTTCAGAAGGTCTTTTAGTCCGCAAACCAGCGGTCACAAGAGAGAGACACACATGATCAATCTGGAAGTCTGTCCTTCAGAGAATATATGAGAGAGACATAGATAAAGAGAGTCCGGTCCCCTCCGTTCACTGCAGTCCCATGATTCACAGTCCAGGAGGAGACAGTGGTTGGTGGGTACAGTTCTCTCCTCTCCTTTGAGCTGGCAGCTGCTGTCTTTCACAAGGAGGGAGGCGTTTAAAAAGGGGCGAGCGAGGGGGGAGAGCGCCCCCCCGGTGAGTCCGCTCTACCGCTGGGTCTCACTGCCAGGTAGGGTGATATTGCCCAGGTGCAGGACGGGCAAAGGATGGGCCTCCGTGTTGAACACCCAGTTCTCAAGAGGCAGCAGCTCGTCGCTGGAGAAAAGTAGATAGAGATACCTACAGAAACACGCACATAAAGATCATACAATTAACTTGAATGCTCACAGCAAACTGGGTCACCAATATGATTCAAACTAATTTGGCAATCAGGAACTGCAGTGTTTCAGTGAAACCAGCAGGTGGCAGTAACGTCCATCTCTTTCCACTCCTATTTCCTTTGCAAATCCTACTTTGTTTAGCTAATTGTAACTGCTTTTCACCGTGCTAGGCTTGTGCCGCATAGTTACCTTGACCATTTTTTACGTTAATAGAAAATAATAACATGTACTAGCTCAATGAACAGTTTGTGATACTATAGCAACATAACTTCAGCATTTGTTTGCTAAATGAAAGGAGGTTTACTTGAGTGTTTCAGCCAGGAAGAAGCTTTGCTGGACGTCATCGTAGGTGGGGTTGGAGGAGTAGACATCTTTAACACCAGAGAATCCTCCGCTTACTCTGCAGTATTTATCTATAGCCTAAAGAAAATGTGGAAAACGTCTGGGGTTAGTAAGAGCTTTTTTTGTGTGTGTGGAAGAAAAGTATGCATTGTTGCTGAATAAGTATTAAATATATGAAGCAGCGCAACTGTTTTCAGAATTGATAACAATTAGAAATTAGAAATGTTGCTTTTTCACCACAGAAATAAATGACATTTTAAAATATATTTAAAAAATTGTAATAATACTTCACAATATTGCTGTTTTTACTGTTTATATACACACATTATAATAAATATACTTTCATACGTGCCCTTCAGCAAGAAAATATAACCTAATTTAATAGTTATGAAACACTAAATTCTAAATTAAATAAAGACAAATAAAGCTCTAAAGCTAGAGAAGTTATTGATTTCCTCTTTTTAATTTTGTTTTTTGATTAACAGACATCACAGCAGCTGGTTTTTAGGATATTTTAAAAGCTTTTTTATAAGCTGCCACTGCTGAACTTGATGCAGATCTCACACCGCTTTAAACGTGACTCATAAATAAATTGAATTTACGTTTTCTTGCAAACTTAGTGATTTAAAGCAAGAAATAAATTATAATCTTGAGAGGAGGAGAAAATCCTGGCACCTTTTGATGAACATTTGATAGTAAAAGTTATTTTACTATTGTTCTTAAATTCCATTAAACCATGTCATATCTTGAAGTTTCTAATAAAGTTACCATCCAACTGGTGAGTAACTCTGAGGCTAGCTCAGTTCCAGATGTACCATTTCCTGTGCTTTAGCTCCAAAAGATTGCCCATACAGTATGTGCTACATCAAGTAAAACCCTATCCTAATCACCACTTTCTGCAAATCAAATCAATGCATGACTGTGTACTTGCGGTAATGACAAGCTAAAAATAGAATATATATGAAGCCGCTCTATTTTTCTGTCCCTGTTCTCCAAGAACCAATAATGCTCCATTAGTGCTGTTCCAGCCTCTGCAGGCAGGAGTGATGCAAGCCATCTGTGCCAGGAAAACATGGCATGATGTGCTCACCTACCTGGAGCAGATCTGCCTAAAACAGCTGCTACACATAGGACTCGCCTCACACGGTTAGAACACAACAGCAGCTGGCCTGATCCAGCCTCCTATAAACCCATTCAACAGAGATTCACTCAAGACTTTCAGCACTTTCCTGTTTTCCATTGAGATTGCCTTTGGATCATCTAACATCTTTAAAGACTAATTTTAACTACACTGTTGAGTACTATCTTTTGCAAGTTCAAAAAACGAATTTCCCTTTTTTCCATACTATACTTTCTAATGTTATGATGCTATGATGAGGTTTTTATACACTGCTCAAAAAAATAAAGGGAACACTTAAACAACGTGAATCTAAGACAATCACACTTCTGTGAAATCAAACTGCCCACTTAGTTAAGCAACACTGATTGACAATCAATTTCACATGCTGTTGTGCAAATGGAATAGACAACAGGAGGAAATATAGGCAATTAGCAAGACACCCCCAATAAAGAAGTGGTTCTGCAGGTGGTGACCACAGACCACTTCTCAGTTACTATGCTTTCTGGCTGATGTTTTGGTCACTTTTGAATGCTGGTGGTGCTTTCACTCTAGTGGTAGCATTAGACCGAGTCTACAACCCACACAAGTGGCTCAGGTAGTGCAGATGTGACATGTGACAGACATGAGTCTAGAGACGCCGTGGAGAACGTTCTGCTGCCTGCAACATCCTCCAGCATGACTGGTTTTGGCAGTGGGTCAGTAATGGTGTGGGGTGGCATTTCTTTGGAGGGCCGCACAGTCCTCCATGTGCTCGCCAGAGGTAGCCTGACTGCCATTAGGTACCGAGATGAGATCCTCAGACCCCTTGTGAGACCATATACCGGTGCAGTTGGCCTTGGGTTCCTCCTTATGCAATGTTAAACCTCATGTGGCTGGAGTGTTAGCGGTTCCTGCAAGACAAAGTCATTGATGCTATGGACTGGCCCGCCCATTCCCCAGACCTGAATCCAATTAAGCACATCTGGGACATCATGTCTCGCTCCATCCACCAATGCCACGTTGCACCACAGACTGTGCAGGAGTTGGCAGATGCTTTAGTACAGGTCTGGATCCCTCAGGAGACCATCCGCCACCTCACCAGGAGCATGCCCAGGTGTTGAAGGGAGGTGATACAGGCACGTGGAGGCCACACACGCTACTGAGCCTCATTTTGACTTAAGGATATTACATCAAAGCTGGATCAGCCTGTTTTTCCACTTCAATTTTAAGTGTTACTCCAAATCCAGACCTTCATGGGTTAATACATTTAATTTCCACTGATCATTTTAGTGCGGTTATGTTGTCAGCAAGAATTTCTCATTCTTTCAGATCTAGGATGTTATTTTAGTGTTCCCTTTATTTTTTGGAGCAGTGTATAAACCACAGATG
The DNA here is from genome assembly GCA_032361065.1 of Enteromius trimaculatus. Classification (NCBI taxonomy): domain Eukaryota; kingdom Metazoa; phylum Chordata; class Actinopteri; order Cypriniformes; family Cyprinidae; genus Enteromius; species Enteromius trimaculatus. The sequence goes on from JAUMHP010000057.1 coordinate 11,520,494, forward strand.
CCCAAACTTCAAAAATCAAACTTAACTGAGGGCTGTGGGCCAGAAGTTAATTTTGTATTCTATTATAACTGTATATTCTATTATAATAAAATAAATTACAACCCCCAATTTTTTCCATGACATGTTGGGCCAAATTAAACTATCACAAGTGAACTTTTGCCCACAGGTCTTTTTTTTGGCATCTATATCAGTCATTTAATGGTTATTAGCTCATTTTGCATGAATTCTAATATAATTCATAGACATAATTACATTATTTTCTCACATAAAACAACATATCTGTGAATACGGTTTGCAGAGAAAAAAAAAAAACCAACTGAAGCCATTCAACTTTAACTGACCATCTTACTTCACAAGATATTGTAGAGCTGGTGAGAAAATCTGAACTAATCCTGCAGATCAGAGGACGCCAAACAGATAAACACAATACCATTTATCTACACAAAGAACAGCGATGGGAACGCAAAGAGAAGATACGGTGAGACCCTGATATTCTGGAAAGAAAGAGGTGCACAGAGAGAGCTGGAGACAGAAAATGATAAAATTAGAAAAGAAAGAAAAAAAAGGAACTGATAGCAACGAAGGAACTTCTGTGACTGGGAACAAGTGAGCTTTATACTGCTCACTTTCTCTTTTTACTGAAATAGAAAGAGTGAAACTAAGGGAAGGAGGGAAAGAGCCCAGGCATACCGCGGCTCATCAAAAGCCCAATTGCAGTGAAACAGTACTGTACCGGCAGAACAATGACATCCAATCAGAGAAAAAACAATGACGCTCTATTCTCAAGAGCACTTTGAAACTGTTCTAGAAACACAAACACATTCCATAAAAAACACAGCCCAGGTCTGGCTGGAATAAGAGTGACATGAAAGTGAAGGGTAAATAAATCTGAGGAAAAAAAAACCCAACATAAAAAAAACTAAGGTATAAACAGATATGGATAAAGAGGTACAGGACTGTTACGAGCAGCAAAAAGATGCCACTGATAGAGAGACTGGAACTACAGATGGATATCAAGGTGATGAGATATGGGTTTAGATACCGGAACATCCTGTGCCATACATACCGTCTGACCTTATTCTGTCTCTGATATCTGGCTGAACTCTGATGGCTGGAGATACCAGCCCTGTGATAAGTGAGTCAAACTTCTGTTTGGGTTGTCTGTGCCCTACCTCTGTGCTGGTGATTTTTTGCAAAGGCAACACAACTCTCGTTTGGCATGGTAACGTAACTTTCAACGCTAATGTGTGCTCTGATCAACGCTGCTGGTGCTCCTGGGAAAGAGTGAGTACTGAGACCTGCTACAGCTAACACATGTAACAAATACTTCTGCTGCACAAATAACCCCCATGAAGCATACATGAACCAACCCGTAGCAGATTTATACAGATGGAGCTGGGGAAGGTGGAGGCTTAATGAAGCATGCTGCAACTGCACTAGCCATCTATCTGAATGTTGATCAGCAAGCTCATTGGCTGCTGATATAAAAACAACCAATCATCTGTGCCATGTGATGATGTCATTATGTCAGATTGAGTTAGACTTATTGGACTGCACTGTCTAGAGTTTCATGACAGTGATATAAAAATTCTGGCTGCCACACTAATGTGCTTATTATTGTCATGTTATGGCTGTTAACCAATACACAGCAGATTTTTAAAATTTAGTTCATTTAGTAAAAAAAATTATAAAGCAAAGAGAAAACAACAACAGTTTTTGTTCAGATTGAAATCTAGATGTGAGGCTTATTGGACACAGGCATTCCAATATAAAAAATGCAGAGTATAATATATGGATGAATATTTATTTTGAGAGTTGACAAGTCCCTAAAACAGGGTTTCTCAAATCTTACCCTGGAGGTCCAATGCACTGCAGAGTTCGGATCTAACCCTAATCAAACACACCTGAGCATGTTAATCAGTGTCTTAAAGATCATTAGAAAATCACTGGTAGGTGAGTTTTATCAGGGTTGGAGCTCTAGGGTAAGATTTGAGAAGCCCTGCCCTAAAATAAAGATGAGATCTTTATTAAAGGAAAGTGCAGTTAAAAAAAGAAAAGACCTCTTAAAGAATGAAATCACTGTCATGCTCTAGAGCTATTCCTTTCCATGGCCAGTAAACAAATTTCAGAGTATGCACTCTTTTCCTAAGATATTTGTCCTAGGATATTTGTCTTAATATTTATATAAAATGTAATTGAAAATTGACATTTTTACGTTACATATTACAATAAAGTAAAATTAATAAACATCTATATGATCTATATGTTATCAAATTAAATAATTTACAGTGAAAAATACAACTGTATTAAATAATATAATGAGATTCTTTTATTTTTTAATATACAAACAAGGAATGAAGGTGGAAATTATACTTTTTCAACAAAATTAAAATGCCAGTAGGAGCCAGTAGCTTTCTAAAGAGTCGTTCATTCAAGCGTTTCATTCAGCAGATTCAACAGATATTTATGCATTGGCCGATTTGTTCAAAACACTGAATCATTTATCAATGAATCGGCTGGTTACGGTGAGATTCTGACTAAAACGTAAGTGACTTCATATTGTCCTATTAAACTATTCAACCATAGTGATGGTAAAAAAAAAAAATTTGTGAGGTTGCCTAACTGTATTTTAAATATAACTTTCTATTATGATTTTTTACCTCAGCGTGCCGACTTTCCTTGTGTGGCACATTTTGATTTCTTCTGGAGAAGCCATGCGAGCCTCGCCTCATTAAATACAGTAGCTACAGTATATCCACTAGTCACCACTTACTTTAAATGTAATAAAATCAAAAAATACTTGCTTTTTTTTGGTGTTTACATGGTTATTTTTTGGTTATTGATGTTTTACTAGTCTGGCGTTAATGAAGCATCAACGTTGAATCTATGTGCCGGGGCTCATCCCTGGGTGACCCCGGCCCAATTTAAAAACTCCATATACATCATATACATGTATAGATAGATCGATTTGTGTGTGTGTGTGTATACTGTATATATCCTTTATCAATGGAAATCAATTGATGCTGACCTGTGCTGCTTCCCAACCCCACTGCCTGTATTTGGGGTCATGGGTAAATCTCCACATGTACCAGTACGTCTCGATGACCTCAGGCCTCAGGATATAGTATTTCTCATTCTGTCTCACAGCCACTGCCTCCAGCCCACTGTCGAACTTAAAGGCCTCTGGACCGAGCTTCAGCACTGCAAACAATAAAAGGTTTATGCGTTTAGTACTATTAGTTGAACCTTCGGCTTTCATGGTGCTATAAACGTGAAACTATCTGTCTGAGAGCTTCTTGTGACTGAGCTGCAATCCATCAATGTCTTTCAGTCAAGTTGTGTGAAATAGAAATGCCACACTCTGAAAATAACCTGTAGTGTTACCATGGCAACAAAACCAAGCTACAAATTAGATTTGAAGTCTGAAGATCTTGTGTGTTTTTTATAGCCTTCCTCTCTCTCTCTCTCTTGCCCCCTCACATATTCACTAACCAGTGCGATCGTAGCTTTCATGGCAGGTGTGTGCGATCTCTGCTCCGAGCTGCAGATAGTGTCCAGCTTTATCATCTGGCGACCCATCAGCCCCCAGGGCAAACATTCCCCCAGCAAAGCAAGTCAGGTGACCCATCTTGCGCTCCAAATGGCCGTTTTTCCACTCCCCGATGAATGTAAGGCCACCGTTGGACTTGCGGATGAGGTGGCGCTCGATAGCCTGTAGGAAGAGGGGAAAAAAAAAAAGAGAATGAACAGAGAGAAACTCATGCAACACACAAATTGCCATTGCAGCCAGCAGCCCTCACCTCGATGGCATCATCATATGTCTTGCGTGCCTCTGTGTCCGTTTTATCAGACATTAGCCAGGCCTTCAACAGGTACTCATAGAAACTATCACCCAACCCACCTACTGAGGTGTGATCTGAAAGAGACACAAAGATCAGCTTAAAGAATGTTTGTTGCTGACAAAAAAACCCTAATAGTTATTAAACTTGGAGTAAAGCGAGTTATATAAATATATCTAGTTAATAAATATATATTTTGCCTAATTAGATACCTCTAAACTCCAAAATTTGTGAACACAACTGGAGCAAAAAAAATCCTGCTATGAATCTTTTGGTTCCTCTGTTCACGGCTCACTCTTTTAATGTGCCTGAATGCTGCCATAAAAGTGTATTCAGGCTTGACACCGACCCTCATTACAATAAAAATGCACAAGTGAGCATGTTTTCGCTGGCATTTATTCAGTGTGGACACACACCAGCACACACCTAATCACTTATAAACACAGCCATTGAGTGTGTGTTCCACTTTGACACAGCTAATGACTCTGCAGAGTGAGTGTGTGTAAAGTGTGAGTGTTTGACAGGCTGGGAGTCATTTGTGCCGGTAATGGCTTGTAATGGGAACCTACAACAGAACATGTAAACAATCTGTGTTGACTTGTCTGAGGGAGCTGTAGAAATTAAGAATGAAATATTGAAGGTATTGAACACAGACAGAAACAGAATATTAAATAAACAGGCACTTGGTCAGAGCCATGGCTTCGTGATTAGCCAATATTGAATTATAGTGCTCAAGAGGGCAGAGTTCAAGTCTATTTATCCATCTATCCCTTTCTTTGATGACCTGTCTTTCTATCTATTCTATCCATCTGGCCAAGTTACATATCTATATCATTCTGTATTTAACATATGTCTACCCATCCATGCAGACAATCTATCTGTCTACATCGATGTCTGCCTATCTGTCTGTCTGATACATTCTATGTATCCATCCTTATACAATTAATATTTAGTTTATCTGTATGTGTATATTCATTCTATGTCTGTCTGTCTGTCTATCTATCCATCTAGTCAGTGACAGTCTCTCTGTCCGTTTGTAATATCGATCTTTCTGTATGTCTATATTGGTCAATTCATCTGTCTATCTATTTGTTTGTCTGTCTGTGTGTCTTATATCCATCTGTACTCTATCCATCCATCCATCCATCTCTGCATGTCCATCTATCCGTTACACCTGTCTATCCATCCATACATTCTCTCTCTCTCTCTCTGAGTGTCAAGAAGAGTGTCAGACAGGACACAGAATCTCCAAAAGAGAACAGGAAGTGTGAAGTATGTGGGAGGCAGAGGAGTGTATACTGTACACTTGCTGTATATAGTATCATAGAGGAGCGAGGGAGGAGCCCATTAGCACTGTCACAGCTCATATCTGCCAAGGTTAGCAAGCTGTACTGCATTCAGCCTGCTGAGAGAGAGAGCTAGCAGGGCAAACGTTGAGGAGATGAACTGCCAAAAGCCATTACGGAAGGTCTTTAGAAGAGACTGGGGGAGGAGAACAGATTCAGAGGTGATGTTTTACACACGAGAGGTGTGAACACGCAAGTGACACGGCTAAAAATTGCATCTGCAATAACTGGTTTAAAAATCAGAGTGAGAGCTAAAAGAAATCAATGAGGCAGCAACGAGGCTGAAGCACCTTATGAGAGATCCTTTACAGAGACACAGAGACAAAGTAAAAGATGTATTTTATGCTAATGGATGCGAGGGACTGACCTGGTAGAGGCAAGACGTAGCTGAAATGAATTATTCAATAAGTGAGGGAAAAAAAATAGGTAGAGGAAAAAAACTGAAGAGAATGTGAGAGAGAGTCTGAGACGTCCAATCACAGGCCAATTGTTAGTAACTCTTACTAGTCCGTCCTGCTCCAAGAGGCGGGACATTTTGGAATATAGAGGGAAAAACTGTTTACGTTTTATGAAGAAATTGTCAGCGCAAAAGCAATGCTGCAGGTAATTCCCCAAATATTTCCATGTGGTTGCAAGGGGATTGCTTACACTGTCAATTCAAAAGAGCCAAGGTCTCTATCATATTCTTGTCCCCAGATAGGGCTCAGATGCCTCCATAAACTGAAATCTAGACAAAAGAGATTGCTTGAAAGCAATATTACACTTTTCCTCAACACGTCATAGATATGTATCGTTTATGCCCCAAGGGCAAACAGTTCAGGCTGAGTTAGGTTAAGATTCTTGGCTTTCTACGCAATACTAATAACTAAATCTGCATAGAGCTAAAAAAAATGTAGAAATAGTTTCGAGAGAATGTGTGGATCTTGACAGGTTGAAAACAACAGAGAGGAAAACAAGCTGCTCAGAGACAGCGCAAGGAATGGAGAAAGAAAATACAAAGAAAGAGGCGAATGTGTGCACAGAGCAGCACAGAAAGAAAGGTAGAAATCATAAATTAGAGTTATCAGTCGATTCAAATCTGTAATGTAATTACATTATTTTTAAATGAATTAATCTGAAAATAAATTTGATTGTATCCACAAAAGATAATTTGAAGATATTTTTATGTTAAATGAGCAGGCATTACAAATAGTAGCTTTAAAAATATTTTACTTGACTCAACAAACAACCTAACATAAACTATGGAACATAAAAGAAGATAATTTGAGAAACATCTTTATTGTTTGTTTGAAATGACATGAGGGATGTTTAAGTAAATGATGAAAGAATTAAACATTTTTGGGTAAACTATTATTATTATTATAAATTAAATTATACTCTAAATAAGAAACTAAATCTGCCAGCAGGTGACAGTAAATATAATGCATTTTATTTGTTTAAACAGCTGATTTATTCAGGAATTAAGTAAATGGGCTGTTTATGATCGGGCCTTTGAATCACTGATTCACACGATTTGTTTAAATTGTGGAAAACACTGCTATGTTACTCGAAAACGTACAACAATTCTCATAAATATTTTGCTAAATTTAGCAAAAACATGATATTGTTTAAAACATAAAACAACTTGAACTCTTATTTACTGAACTGCTATAACATCACACTATACTTGTGATATTCTGGACAAAATCAGCACTTCTGTAATACAGCATTAGGACATTTTAATCGTTAAAACTTTTATATATTGTTTATAACTAATTAAGTTAACGCTGATTAAGTAAAACTGACAGCCCTAAAATAAAAGAAACATTATCAGCGATTAAGATGATAAATAATACATAGATGGTGCTGGCTAATGTTCAGTGAGACAAAGAAAAAATTGTGGGAGTGGAAAGATTGATTGAAGCAGAGACTTTTAGATTCATAAACTCCCAAAAATCCTATTCAGACTCCCATAAAATGTCTGGGCCTTTATTTCACAGCCTCTTCTGGCACTGCTGCCAGTCATCGAACGTCTGGATTTTCACTTCTGCCAATCAAAAACAACTCCCTAACGGCCTCCCGCTGAAAAGTAAATGCACTCAAAGTCTTTAAATAAAAAACAACTGGGTGGATTTGAGTAACAATCAAAGATCCTGGCAGGAAATCTCTACAGAGAGGCTTGGCCGACAGCAAGTGGACAGGTCATGGATATAGAATGAAGGGCTGAGGAAGAGATGTGGATCTAAAATCTAAAGGCCCCTGGAGGTGAGAGAGAACTTTAAAGTGGTAGTTCACACAGAAACGAACGAGTCATCATTTACTCACCCATCCTACTTGCACGGAACACAATAGAAGATGTTTAACACAATGTCCAAGCTGCTTGTGATGCATGATCCCAATTCACATGAACGGTATCAAAAAACCTCTTTTGTGTTGCACACAGGACAGAAAGTCATTTGGAATGAAATGAGGGAGAATAATAAGGACGATTTTTTTGGGGGGGACCTGTCCCTTTAAGGGTCCACAGTGCAGATGCAGTATGGGAGAGGGAATAATACTCTGCTGTAATGGCCTGTCACTCACACTGAGTTTTCATTTAGAAAATAGATCTCTAGTGCACCTTAATTACATTTTACCCCTTTGGACACAACACACACACACCATCACACTTCACTGGAATTTAGTCTGTGTGTGTGTGTGTGTGTGTAAGAGAGCATTTGCTTGCAGTGGGTTGATCAGGTTTAGCCTTTAGATGCAGGGCACTAATTAAACCCTCATCTCGCTCAGTAATTAAGAGTTGGTTAAAACACAGTGGAGTGTTTTCACTACAGATAATTACTAATTATACATTAAGAAAGAAACGTCCTCACTTCCCATCTTTATTAATGCTTGTTGATCAGCTGCCATTGTCGTCATTCACATTTATAGAATAATAAATCCTGGTAGAGGGATTATGAAAATCATCCGTGTCTATAAACAAGCTTCACAGAGTGGTATTTTGGATCCTCCATTTGATCTGAATGTCTTATTATTAATGCAGCAATAAGAATAACAAAACAAGGCTCCAAAATAACAAAGGCCTGCTGAGCCGAGTGAGTGAGTTTAAGGTTACCATGTTACATTTATTATCGACTTACAATATCTTTCAAGCTTGTGGTATAAGTCCAATATAATTTAATTGAATACATTATAAACTACTTATTAAAGCTTAACACTTAATGCTAAAGCTTGTCAAAATGTAATAATACAATCAATTAGATTTTGGCATAGTAACCTAAGACAACAGAAAAATATATATTAGACACACGTTAAGTCTAGTATAATCAGCTATCTTGACCTTTACTTGCATGCACACGACTCAAAGGCTTTTCCCAAACAATTCACGGCAAAACTGTCTGTATTTGTTATTTTGGGACAAATCTAAAGCAGCATTTCATGTATCATACAGTACAGTACATGGATAATGTAATATGAGGAAAATCATACTAAGCGGGTCCAGAGAAAATTCTATTTTATTCAGAGCTATGAAACACTAACCGCAAATGCTTCTTATAAAGCATAATTTCACCCAACTGTTGTGTGCAATCTTTTTTTTTTTTTGTATCTATCACAGCATCAAGTTCATGTTGTGGGTGTCTGTAACCCTCTTTATTTCATACAGTGTGAGAATTCACAAAACGCCTTTTGTAGAGAAGTGGAAAGTGAGAGTTGCTTGTGCAGCACAGAGGATGTTAGTGGGAGGTACTCACGCTGGCCCCAGCGTCCTGTGCGTGGGTTCAGGTAGTTGGGGTAAAGCCCGTTGGGTCTGTCCATCTTAGCCAGTAGCTTCCGAATGTGCATCACCTAAACCACAACACAAACAGAGTTCACAACAGGACAAAAACACGAGGGCCAACACAGTCACACAACACTCCCACATCCAAGCGTACCTTTTGATAGTAGGCAGGGTTTCCAGTCAGATACGTCAGGTGCACAAACTCCATGTGCAGCGTCCCGAACTCAGCCAGAATACTGCTTCCTGCTGACGCCCAGCCCCAGTTACGCCCCACTCCACTGAAACAGACAGAAGGAAACACCCATGACATATAGTATGTTCCTAGCTAACTGAAAGCAAACATCCACCTTTATACGTTTGCATTGCATAGACAATGAAGAATTACTGCAAGCTCATTTAAGTCAAACAGTTCCTTCTCGCTTCAAACGGATTCACTGCCGCCCATCGCTCCTCCGTCAAGTCCAATATCCTGTGCTCTACTTGTACTTCTCATTTCCATGCAGAATGTATCCACAGAGTGTGTGCAGACTACGAAAGGCCGCTCTACATGAATGGGGATTAATAAAACACAGCGTCGTTCTTTCCCTCAGGATTAAACACACCCAAAATGCGGTGGTCTCGTCTGTTCCCGAGCAATTTCTTCTAAACACCCAATTAATTCACAAAAGCTGTGTCAGGCTGGATTTGACCCTCCTTCCTCCTCAAACACAAAAAACCTCAATGCACATTCACAATGCGCTCTGCAGATTAATTGTGCAATTTTCATTTCATTCTAATGAAATTATGTGGAAAGTCGAGTTAAACGGGAAGAAAGCCACAGGGATTTTCATAGACGCACAAGGTCTAACAGCCTTCCATTATGTGGCAGCCCCCATCAGGACAATGAGGGAAGGACAGACAGCTTGTGAAAAAGAAGCGAAGAGGGAAAAAAAACCTGAAAGGATGAAATCGTGAGAGGGAAGGTGTGAATGTAACATACCTCTTCAAATTGACCATGGCCCAAGGGATGCCTGTTGGGGTGTTGAAGGCAGGAAGCAGCTTTTCTGCCAGCTGGACAGCCTTCACCTTAAAAACCTAAAAGAGACAGAGACATATAGAGGAGAGAAATAAATTATGAACCACAAGGGAGACAAAGCAAAACACACAGGTGGACAAAAAGAATCAAGTCAGCTCTAGGGAATGAAATAGAAAAAAACAACTGTGTGGGTGAATCACACAAAAAACGTGTCGGGAGCATTTTTGTATTTTTTTGATTCAGTGTGAAAAACAATTATACTTACACAGTTACATAATGAAAATATAGCCGATTTCTTCAAAAATCTCTTGGCATAGCGTGATCAGACTCATTCCAGTTATTCTAATAGTTAAAGAATTTCTGCATAATGAAATTAATTATATTCAGCAGACAAATGCTACAATTATACTTAAATAAAATAATAAATAATAAATAATTTAATAACATGCATGTAAATAGCAAATAAAATGTGCATTACTGTTCATAAATGCTGGTAAGACTTCAAGAAAATAAA
>JAUMHP010000057.1:11531061-11541263 GCA_032361065.1 Enteromius trimaculatus
AAGCCTTAAATTGTGATTGTATAATATAAAAAATGTCATTTTTCATGGTTTTCATAAAAATATCTTGAAGCAGAATTATTTAACATAAATTAAAAAATGTCTTAAAGTTATAAAACAGGCTTTATTTTCTTTTCTCAGCAATGAAGCAGACATGGTCTTGCTGATGGGTTTTGTGAGATTCACCTCTGTAGCCCAACGAATGCTACAGACTCTGACTAAAGGGATAAAATCTGTCCCCGAACTTAGCAGAGAGGAACTGACACACACAGACAGATAGAGAACACACATTTGAGACCCAAAGAATAAACACACCTGAACTTGTCTACTCACTATTGTCAGAAGAGAGATGATGTAATGGGGCCTTGTCATAAAGTTCATATTTTGAACTGAGACAACCTTTACCAACAGCTAGAGTACAACAACAACTACTGCTGCATAAAGACACATTCAAAGATGAACTTACCTTTAATTTTATGATTGAACAACAACTATGAAAGAACTGTTTTGTTTTTTTTGTTGTTGTTTTTTTTATTATTGTCCCTGCAATAATAATATAAGCTTTGGATAAAAGCATCTTTAGACACTTTGAACACATCAGCATAGACACAGAAAGAATGACTTCACCTTTCCAACAGTGCAGAGTATTATTAGTTGTCGTCGATGTCAGCAATTAATATTTTATTTTTTCCTCAACAGTAACTGTGTCATCATAATTTCGGCAAGACTGTCAGACTAGAACTCTGCCATCCCACCAAGTGCTTTTGAGCAAAAAACGGCTTGAAAATATCTTGTGCTGATGACTCACAGCCAGACTCCTCTAAGCAGGGTAAGATCTGTTGCTCATGTCAGAGCGGGAGCTGTGCGGTTGATCGTGTTTTTAGGACCGAAGATAGAATGAAGCCGTGGCAGTAAAAAGTAGTAAACATGCTAAATAAATCCACTTTTGAATTAAAAAATGTATAAATACAAGGCTGGGGACAAAGAATAAAGCAGATGCTATTTGCATCCAAATTTTTGAAAAGAGCTTCAACAAGGCTATAATTTATTGTGTAATTGCAGTTATAACTGTAATTTACTATTTAAAAACATTATGAACAATTATTATCATGATATATTACAATTGTATATATTTTGCTTATTTGCATACATCTCAAATGTAATTTATTCCTGTGATAGCAAAGCTGAATTTTAAGCAGTATCATCACTTTGATCATTGTTATTATTCAGAAACATTTATTATTATTTTCAATGTTAAAAACTGTTAGGAAACTGTGATCCATTTTCTCAGGAATCTTTGATGAAAAGGAAGTTCAGAAGAATAATTTTTATTTGAATGAGAAATGTTTTGTGATATTATACATTTCTTTAAGGTTTTATCAATTGAATGTTTTCTTGCTGATCTAAGTATTCATTTCTTTTAATCCTTTTTTTTTTTTTAAACAATGTGCATGCATATGTATACGTATGTCTACACTTAGAAAGAGCAAGAAAAATAGGAGCTAGATAACAACTTTAAGTTTATTTAATTTGGGTTGTCTATGCAAAAACCACCACTGCACATTCTTGCCACTTTTATTAAAACTATTTTTTTCTCTTTTGAAATAGTTATTGCATTCAAGAAGACAACTGCGGTGCAAACAGCCATGCTGTGCATCCTGTTTGATTTACACCAGGTGCAAACGGTTACTTAGATGACAGAACATAAAGGCGATGCGAAAAACGAAATAAGACAGAGAAGGAAGCCTAATTTAGGCTGAACGAGTGCTTCCCTCAGGATTACTAGTTGGAGCAGTGTCTGTCTGTGAGTGAGTGTGTGTGTAATTCCCAGAACGCAGATTTCGACGCTGAAGCCTAATCTGGTTGATGCGGATCATAAGCGCCAGAGATGATCCTGTTATTACACATATGAGGATATGACCACGGACATTCCCCACGATGCAGCTTCTGCTCTCCGTTCACAAACACACCGCACAGCACAGCCTGAGATGTTCCTTAAACGTCTAATGGAAGCATAAAAAGAGATTATGGAGAACACACTGGAGACGGAGGAATGAGTGTTTGCACAGAGGGTTCCACAGGAGTTCAGGGTTAAAGCTGGATTTCTGCCCTCTCTCTTGCTCTGGGTCTCTGTGTGTTTGTGCATCTGCAGCCCTTTTATGACAAACCTTCTGCCTGGTGTTTATTCTATTCGTCGTCATGGCAGCACAATCGGGAGCTGCCAATCAAGGCCGACACAAACACAGCCAATCACATCACAGCATCAGAGACATCGGCTAATGAAGAAATTAGGCTGTCGTCTGCGAGAATGTTTATGCGCGTTTAGTACAATGCTTCTCATCTCTTCAAAAGCAAATAGGGACAGTCGGTGCATTTCTATATTTACATTTCAAACACATTTTCTGCCTTTATTTAAAATGATTCCTCCAGGTTTATAAATACACCGCGCCGCTTTACAAGAGAATGGAAGAGACACACAGCTCAGAGCCGACATGGAAAAACACTCAGAAAACACAAGGTCTACATATGATGCAGCTTTCAGGAGATTCCTCAGACACATTAATCAGAATTCAGTTTTCTTCCTCCCTTTAAGCATTATTATTATGAAGCCTGTTAGTAATTTTAGAAAATCTCTTAGTACAATACATTTTTATTAAACTGTACATTTTTGCTGACTAAAATTGCACAGAAAGATGATTTCTCCCATATGTACCTCAACTACACATAGTAACCACTGATAAGCTACCAAAAATCTTTTGTAAAAACTAAATTTACTGTAAAGCTGTTTTGCAACAAGTTTTATCACAAAAAGTGCTACACAAATAAGTCTGACTGGAAAATGCAGGTTTTAATAAAACCAATGCATTTAGTCAAAATGGATTACAATACTACAATGCTGGAAAAACACACCTAATTCTCATGTAATGTAGTGTACTGGATTAGAATAACACTTTTATAATTCCCATTACTCTCAATGGTGCGAAAAGCAGTACAAATTAAACATTACAAGTAATGAGACAGTGCTTCCCTTCAATTACATCAACGAGATATTGGTAAAAGGTACTTTTATAACAATTTATTTTTCCCCCTTGTGTTTAATTTTGGGATGAAGAAACACTGATTGACCAATTGTTTAGTCTCAGTTCTCAGCTGGCCCAGCGTACGATGCGTCTCATTTTATATTGATGAGTGTTGCAAACAAAACCACAGCTGGGATGTCAAAATAAACACCAACACCGGTGGTCTTGATATTCAAAGCCAACATATCCTTATATAACCGCTTGTTTGGCGCTCAATGAAGTTAACCGCCAAAGCTATGTTTCTGGCAATTTCCAGAGAGTTTTGGACAAACTCATGCAAAACAGCTACAAACCAAGGGCTGGAAAACCAAAAAGACTTATAAAGAAAGGCTAGTTATTTGTATTTGAGGAAGGGATTTGATAGGAGATGACATGTCCAAAGTCTGCAGCACATCAAACACGCAGATGAGTAGCTGACAAACATTTTCTCATCCATCAAATCCCTTCTTCAATCTCTGTCCTTATCTTGCCTCCGCTGGGCCGGGGGCTGCGGTTCTCTTCTGCCTTTGATGAGATCCATGTTTGACAACACAAGAGTGTGCTGCTCTCTAAAGTGACACCGCATATTCTCTACCACTGCGAAGGATATACAACCACAGGACAGCGCATCAACAGAGAGCGACGGGGAACGGAGAGGGAGAAAGCCAACTGCTGCATAATGCCTGGAGTAAACACCATTTTCTCACACCATCTCTGCTGTAATAAATGTGCAAATCAAGTTTGCAAATCAAAAAACAAATATTTGCCTGTGTTGTTCAGTTACAGCCTATGATCCTATTTGGCTTGAAGTAATCTTAAGAAATAAAGTCTCCGTCGGCACTGGTTTTTGGAGAAATCTATTGATTCGTACAGTAATTGGGCTGTTAAACACACAGTATTTGAACCATCTCACAAAGAATGCTAGAATGTCTGAGCTTCCAGAGGAGCAAAAGGTAAAGAAAATAGATTTGATTTTCGCACAAGGAATCTGCATTTGTGCTTGAATGAAGGAAGAAAAGTGCTGTCTAGATCTACTGGAAAATTACTGTTAGATGTGAGATCTACAAGTAATTCACCCAAAATTGCTGGCTTGCTGGGGAGGTACCTGGAAAATGCTATGAATCTATAAAAACACATTTATTTAGAAAGAGTTATTCAGACATGCTTCTGTTTGCTTGGCCTTACATAACCTGTAAACTAAACAATGTAATTAAAACTACAGACAGACAAATTATATACCTAATAATAATAATAATAATAATAATTTATTTATATTATATAACAGTGCCCTGCAACTACGTGAAGGCCAATTTAGGACATTAAATATGAATGTATGAGAAAAAAATGATATTCCTCTCCAATAAAAACCAGTTGCTGAGTGGTCTGCTTTATTAAACTCCTTTCATTCTTAACTCCACACTATACATGGTTACACTTTATTTCGATAGTCCATTTAAACAATCTACTAACTGTAAGTAATTTTGCAACTACATGTCAGCTAATTCACAACTACATATCTACTAACTCTCAGATTAGACCATCAGTAGACTGTTAGTAGAATAAGATTTTGATAGTCAGTATGTAGTATGTTGTGTACCCATCAAAATAAAGTCTACTAATACTCTATTGACTGCTAGTTGACATGCAGTTGGAAATTTACTTACTGTTAATAGAATAAAGTGTTACCCTATACATCTTGCTCTCCCCAAATACCTAAAATTGTCATTACTTACATCACGAATATGCAGACATGAAGGACACGGTCTGAGAAAAGGCCATAATGGTTATCGATTATTAACCATTGGGATAGCAGGTTTCTATGTTGCTCACAAATACTATTATATATTAAACAACAGGAAAATGAAGAATAGAACATGCATTTGTTTTTCTATTATTTGCTAATCGACTCCCAAGCGATTCGTTCAATGATTATTTTTTCAAAATCTCTCAAATGCGAATTCTGCAGTCAATATGAAACAACATAAGACTCGTTCGTCTCGTTTCGGTGATTCAGAGCGGACTCTTTCTTTTGAAGGAAAATAACTTTATTTTCAGATTTAAAACTTTGCAGATGTTCTCATTCACTTAGAGTTGTGTTACACACCGAAAGAAAAGTAATTTTCAAAAATCCACAATAGGGGCACTTTAACCAAATGAAAAAATGTATTGATTTATTAAACTGTGCTGCAAGTGCTTTTAAAAGTCATAACATAGTATTGTGTAAGCAACCACACGCAGTTGTTATTAATCAAAAATCTCACATGCAATCATAACTTGTGTGTTTATTCACTAGTATTTATCTGAGAACTTATTTGAACTGTTCATACAGATATTTAGCATTAAAGTAGCAAGCCTGATCTGAACGTAACCATGCAAAATAAATTCAGGCTGTCAATGAAGAAGCAGACTTTGGCTTTTTGCTTTACATACAGCATATACCAACTAGCCATCCTGGCCTCTTGCTGCTTTAGATCTAAATTCATCTCTTCACTGCCATCATGAAACAAACTGTCAAGACATGCAGGCATGAGAGATCTGAAGAACAAGGGAGGAAGACTGAGAAAGAGAGATGAAAGTGAAGGATAAAATAGAAGACAAGAGAAGGAAAGGACAGAGGGACAGCAGAGTAAACATCATCCATCACTGCACTGCTAAAGCCGGCTGACAGAGACTGCGAGAGAGTAAGAGGAAGAAAGAATGGAGGATGTGGTCTTGCACAGGAGAGATAACCTCCAAAGCTGATAAAAGTATGGAGTCCTCGGTCTTACTCAGATCAGATCAGAAGATCTTCTCTAGAAAAACCAGCCACACATCAGTACACAACTCTCTCTACTCCGGACCCTCTTACATTCCCTCCACCCCCAGCGGCTTTCTCTATCCCGCCTGATCAAAAACCTTATTAAAGAGGCATGGTGTTTCAATCTATGACACTGCACTCAGTCTGTGCTTCTACCCTCTGCTCCATGCTGCCTCAACTGCATATAGGGGACACATATACAGAACCCTGCCTACACCAAAGAGATGCAGAGTATAATACCCAGAGAAGCTTTTTCATTAGCATCCCTATACATCTCAATAGCAACTGCTGGCGGTTGCATGATCCCCTGGAAGAAAGCAATTTCAAATGTGTCATCTTAGCTCATGGGCACTTGCTTTTGAGAAGGTTTTTGAATAGCCGTCAATGATGAAAGATGCACATCTTTATTAAAAATAAATAAATAAAAATTCTCAAACTACTGTATGGAATTGAAGTTAAAAGGTGGTCCTGGGTTATAATAATAGCTACCAGGTAACATCTTTTTGTGTGTGTGCGTTCATGGATTGAACGAAAGCATTTCTGCTTTGTAAAAGATCATCACAAATGCAATTTATTCACCTAGTGAACGTAAACAGTTTTTACAGCTCAATCTATTAAAAGGATCGTATAAAATAGGCCTTGAAAGTTATTAGAGGTGCAACAGCAGTTTTTAATGCAGAATACAGATGCAAATGGCTGAGCATTTAGTTGTGTTTTTAACTCCATGGGAGCTGAAATGAAACTGTCTGAACCTGAAGATGTGTGTGTTCTCTCGGTCTACCCTCTGTGTTTAAGCTATACCTACATTTCAGGGTCTCTTGTAAAATAAATGCTTGCTGTAAATGTTGTTGCTCATATTTGGGCACACCCCTTCACAGCACACTACAGCCCTATTGGCGAATAGATGTAATTACAAGATCTAAATGCACAGTTAATCCAGATGTTATTTAATGATTCCTGAAACAAGTCATTTAATGTAATCACTTCTCTCCATGTTCACCACTGGTAATACAAGCAATGCTAAATTTGACACTCTGCCTCCAAATTTCAGCCCCCGCTGTACTGCACGTCTACGACAGAACATATGTAGAAACCACTCTGAACACGGTGTGATTGTACTGAGGACTCCCAGGTGTGTCAAAACACTGTACTGAAGGAACAAAAGGTCACTCGGGAGAGAGAGGCAGGCAGGCAGGCAGGCAGGGGACGGACGGACGAGTGTGATGACTTTGTATGCAAGTGTGGCGAGTCCCACGTCCAGTATCTAAACTCATCTAATGAAGTGTGTGGAGCGGTCGTGCCGCATGGCTGCAGTTTAATTCCTTCGCATTTTCACCTTCAGACTTAAAAGGAGGAGAACACTGTGATATGCAGCGGCAGAGATACGCTGCACTGTGATGAGGAAGAAGAGAGAGAGAGACTATTTGTGCCCTTCCCCATTAATGTCCATGGGCAGATAAGACAGAAGGGAAGCGTTAATTAACATGGGCTTGAGAGAGGGACATTTATTTCCCCTGAAAAACTGTTCTTATTTCTCTGAGCCAACAGCACTGCCCTAAGACTAAGCTCGCTCTCTGTCCAGATCTTCATCTATGTGACAGCCTGCACAAACTTCTCGTCTTCTGAAATAACTATGACACTGAACAGAGCAGACAGAACACAAACATGCACACAAACTTGGAAAAATCAATAAGCAATGATAACGTACCTCCTGTCCGGAGAGGTAGTACGCGGCCAGAAGCCCTCCAATGAAGCGGATGTTGACCTCAAAGACAGATACTTCTGCATTCTGTTGAAACAGAGGGGGAAAAAAGAGAAAGAGCATGAGCAAAATGGCCATCACCTAACTTTTTCAGGGTCTTTGCTTCTCCAAGCATTTTTTTGTTGCTTTTAGGAATTTTTTTTTTTTTTTTAGTGGTTTATTATTTATTCTTACAATAGCCTTTTTTATAATAGTAATTTTTCCCCTCTGAAGATTTTGCACATTTACATTTTTTAATTGAAGAACTCAAGTTTTTTATATTCAAATATATAATCATTTTAATATTGTAAGGAGTGCTGTTAATAATTCTGAAGAAAATACAAATGATTTTTACTTTCAGAACATACCTGTTGCACTGCATATAATTCAAACATTTAATACAAAATACAAAAAAACATCTTTATTAATGTGCCTGAAATATCTACATAACAGCCATGCAAAACTTCAAATCTACATCAAAGCTGATACAATAATCCCTCACTGAGACTGAAATGAATGCTGGAGCAGAGTGTGTGTGTTTGTATCGTCAACATCCATCTTGTCAGCTTCAACCTTTATTTAGAGAAAATTAGCATGAAGCAGTTTTCCACTCGCACAAAGATCACACCGCAAACAGCAGCTAATCACACACATACACACCTTCAAGTCCCGTGTAGCAAAAGAATGGAATGATTTTTGACACAAAATGATTAATAGATGCACACACAATTATCCATGCGCTACATAAATTTAATGCATGCTTCTCATTACAAACACACAAATACCTTTCAATTTGAGTATGTGGACATTCAGGATTAAATGCTTGTGCAGAGATTTGTACAAATAAAGACATGTTTGTGAATAAAACTGGTCTGTTCTACAGTAATATATCATACATTTCGCAAGCATTTGTGGATCACGTGACACACGTTCATTTACTGACGTTTACTTGCGTTTGTTTTGTTTGAATCTTCATTTGGATTTTGAGACTTCATTTTCACATTTTTACAGCTTTTACACACACACACACAAACTACCTACGCAGAAGGCTCACTGCAATCCATTCACGTGTGGACGATTTAGAAAAATGAGCAAATGTGCGTTTCTTCACCGAAACAAATGGTGTTCAACTGGTGCCTGCAGAATTATGAATTACATTAATGGGCATGGTTATTAGTAATTTTGTGAGTATGAATGTTCTATTTTCTATTAAAATGTCATAAGGAATTCTTACTCGAGTCGATCCTGTTCAGTTCATTTGGATTTTGAGACTCACTTTTCATGGATTTTAGCATTGACGAAACATACTCAAATTGAATTATTTGAAGTATTTGTGTGTTTGAAGCATTAGAAGCATGCATTAAATTTATGTAGTGCATGGATAATTGTATGTGCATCTATTAATCATTTGGAGTCTAAAATCATTCCATTCAAAAGGAACTAATTTAACCAACAGCAAAAAACAAATCTAAACAGTAAAGTTCAACGGTATGGCTGTACAAGCTCCAGAAATCCTGTTTTAGCCCTGTCACAATCTCATAATCCACAGCACCTAAAAAAAGCACCTGTTTTTGTATAGTGCTTATGAAATCTAAGCAGGTTTTCAATTCTGAACATAACGCTGCTAAAGCGCTTTATATTGACTAGGTTTTACACTAATTTGATAAGACAAGAACATGCTTTAACCAACCCCTTCCACTTAGCATTCATTTAGCATGTCTATTAATTTTGACAAAAGTGAACGTGCACCAGATTAATTCAGATATGACCGTTCCCTAACCAAGGTCCATTAATTCAGTTTTTGGTTTAACAGCTGCGATTAATGCTGATGGCCGGCAGCCTCATCCATCATAACAACAGAAACAGAGAGAGAGAGAGAGAGAGAGAGAGAGAGGAAAGAGAGATGCATTTCTTCTGTGCAACACAAAAGATGATATTTTAGATGTCTCAGCAAATTTTTGTAGATATAATGAAAGTAAACGGGGGCCCAATCAAAGGGTTTGAACCACATTGATTTTCATTGTATAGACAAAAACAGATGAAGCTGTCTGGTCTGTGATTGTTTTTTCTACTTTTATTACACATCATATTCATTTTATATTAATATGATTAGCAGCACTTTAATAAAATCTAATTGATTACTGTAAACATTTCATAAATTCAAATGCAATTAATTCTCTTTTATATTATTTTTCACTCTAGGATAGTCTCATCAAGGCTGTATTTATTTAATCAAAATACAGTAAAAACAGAAATGTATACTTTTATTAACCAAGGATACTGTAGATCAAAGAATCAAAGAAGAAAGTAAGAGAGGTTCCAAAACAATATTAAGCATAAGCAGCATCAACATACATTAGCAAATTGGAATAACTTCTGAAGGATCATATGAAAACACTGGAAACCAGAGAAACGTAATAAATACAGAACTGTTACGTAAATAAGTAATATTCTAAAGTATATTAAAATAGGAAACCATAAAGCCAATATAAGATATTGCAATAATATTTCATAATATTACTGTTATTTCTGTATTTCGATCAAACAAATACAGCCTTGCTTAGCATAAGAGACTACATTTAAAAAAAATAACAATAATAAATAAATT
>JAUMHP010000057.1:11549732-11567862 GCA_032361065.1 Enteromius trimaculatus
TACATGGCCCCGTTCATCCTCTCCTTAATACAGTGCAGTCGTCCTGTCCCCTGTGCAGAAAAACACCCCCAGAGCATCCAGCCCCATGCTTCACTGTAGATATGGTATTATTGGGATGATACTCAAGGTCTACAATTGTGTCTCTTGTGTCTTTTGACAGCTCTTTGGTTTTGCCCATGTTGCTACTGATTCTGGCTGATTGTGGGGTGCACAGGTGTCTTTATGACAGCTAACGAACTCAAACCGGTGCTAATAATTTGGAATCATGAGCAGAGTGTTGCTGGACTATTTAAAAGCAAAATAACAGGTCTTTGAGGGTCAGAAATCTGGCTGATAAGCAAGTGATCAAATATTTATTGGAAACTATAATTCCCAAACAAATTGTCAAAAGACTGCATTAATTGCTAGCTATGGCTTTCATTCCACTTTCTCTTCCTGTTAAACTCAATCTTCCATTTCTTTTCGGACTCCTTTTGTTTCTAGGTCTCCTGTATTATGTCAAGGGCTTACGTGCATTCCTGGTGGACTGCACAGAACCAAATTTGTGTGATTTCCCACTTGCGCTTGGCATCTTCTCATCTATTAAAAGTTTAATCCCAGCAGAACCCTAAAGGAGTGGGAAAAGCAGCAGGAATTGAGCTGGAATCAGTCAGACAGTCAGTCAGTCGGGAACGTTTGCAGCATTTTCTTTCTGTGCCAGCTGGAAACATGCTAACTCAAAGTAAGCCTCGTAGCATGAAACAGAGAACAATAAATAAACACAAGTCACTTCAGAACAGTGCTGTGGGCTTCCCTCTGCATGATATGGATGTGCAAAAGCGCAAATTTGGAGGTTGCCTGAACAGCGACTAATCTCTCTCAACAAAAAGCCCTTCCAAATTAGGGTGTCCTGACATCTAGATGAAATAGTCGAGGCCACTAATCTAGGCGACCATCAAGACTCATTTATACTGCATGCTTGCCCTAAAAGCTGTGAAGAGGACTATGAATCTCCTTGAAGCTGCATACAGTGGTTTTCTTCAGAAAAATGCAGCTATGAAAGAGGACATCACACAAGATGTGTAGGCTATACACACATATTCACATGATTTATGGCACTACGCCTCACGTATGACACAACCAGCTCTACATTTTGCGCATGCTAATTTATGCATGGTGAGATCTGTTCTCAAAGAATCCATCACCTCAAACTCATATGGCAGAGCTGGCACAACCCAACTTAACCGAATGTGTTTGCAAGAAGCAGTGTATTGGCTGGGGTCTAGGCTTTAGCTAAGAAAGAATTTTAGATTTTTTGGTGCCTAAATTCTCCAGTGTGTGTAGAATATACTGTTCAGTTGTGGTTAGTACTGTACAAGCGCTTAATGAAATTGGTGGCCTGTCTGATTTACAAAAAGGCAGGAGCATCTGCAACAGCCCAACTGTTTCGAGTTTCAAGAACAATGGTCGTCACAATTTTGGGTACACAAAGTGTGGCAAGACATCAGTAAAAAAGAAAAGTGTCTGAAAACTGAAAGTGAATGATCGAGACCACCGAACACTAACACCACTCACAAAGCCAATATCCAAGAAATAGCTATTATTTAAAAATTAATCACAAACACAACATTGCTAAAATGTGAAGAAAAAAAAAAGGTGATGATAAAATCTGTATAGTTGGAGCACCAACATAACCTTTAATATTTTCAGTGTTAAATGAAGGCAAAACAGAAGTAATTCTGTTTAGACCTCTTGATGCTTTTATTGCTATTAATCATAACCTTGGTCATTTGACTCTGTTACGCAATGGATTTTTGGTTTGACAAACAGATAATGCTGTAGTTAAATAGTGTTTTTTTTAATCTTCATCTCCTGACTAAATTTAAATTCCTTATCAACAAATAGTAACAAAAAATTTATTCATGCATTTGTCATTTCTCGATTGAACTATTGGAATTCAATTTATTATGGGACCAGCTGCTCATCTATAGTGTTTACAACTGGTCCATAATGCAGCAGAGAGGGTCCTGACTGGAACTAGTAAATCTCAGCACATTTCTCCTAGCAAGTGGAGTTTTTTTTGTCAATATTCATACCGGATTAATATTAATGACACAACACAGCAAAGATACTGCTGCATTTACACTAATTCACAGATTCAATCGTTTGTGCCATTTACATTCAATTAAGTCCGATTGTGTGCATCACCAAGAAGGGTATTTTTACCAATCTGTGCATTCCATATTACTATACTATTTAAATTCTGGTATCATTGCCTTTTTATCTTTAACATTGACTTACAACAATCTACAAACCCTAGTTAAACCAGCACACTTAAAACTCGCCACAAAAAGAAGATAAAAATTCCCTCTTCAAGTACAGTCACACATTTCGGAGACTAAATGAGCCTAAGCTATAAAAATTACATCTGCATTGTTCTCTGAAAAGAGGCCATTTGAACACAGACGGATGAATACATTACAGGCTTTAGCAGAAACGTGTCTAAGTGAGACATTTGGAGGGAAAACGCATGACTAACCGTCTAGTACTGCGCACACATCAGCATTTAGCACGTGCTTGGGATGCATTCTGCCTCATCGCACTGCACAAAACCGGCATTCTTAGCACACCGATGACAAAAGCCTAACCCAAGTGTTAAACTGCTTTGTCTCTGCATTGCAGGAGAGGCTAGGGCTGCTTGGGACCTGCGTGAGCCGAGCCGAGCTGCGGTCACCCCTCTGTAGTCGTTTATGAAGTCACCACGGAGAAGACAACATGCCCCAGGCCTCATCCCCACCACTCATTACATCATTAACAACACAGTGGGTCATGTTCTGATGGATCTCTAGACCAAACCTACACACAGACACACGCCAAGAGCACTAAACTGACATGCTGAGAAGCTGTGTATTTCCACAGTCAAACAGAAAATCACACGCATCATTAAGGAAATATTAACCACCTAGGGAACACAATTTGTTGGGCAGCACCGGGATGCTTATATAATTGGAGATTTCGGCGAGGCTGGTGGCTGATGGGAATTACACAAATGAGGTCATAAATACCGAACATGAAAGGAGAAGTCAAATTCTACAGCCGATTGAGGCCATATTCTCTCATTGCAATCCGTCGTCTTCCTTAGACAGCTGTTTTCCCTCCTCTCTCTTTCATTCCGCATCACCTCCACATAATGAATGTGGTCTATTCATTACATGAAATTAAGCTCACAGTTGTATTGAGTTTACACAACTTCTCAAAAAAATAAATAAATAAATAAATACAGATTCATCCTCTGGCCATCCTAGGTGTATATGACTTTCTTTCAGACAAATCCAATCTTAGTTACACTAAAAATTGTCCTGGCACTTCGAGGCTCTATCAGTGCAGTGGGCGGGTGTTTCTGTACAACAGTCCAGTACACGTTAAATAAAGTGCATGCATCCATAGTAAAATGTTCCCTTAAACAGCTCTGGGGGGTGAATAAAGGCCTGCTGTAGCAAATCTATGCATTTTCCAAACATAAATACTTCTCTCATTTCATCTAACTGTTGTGCGCGGAAGCCATTCAGAGGATGACGTAGGACGTCGTGATTTGTGACAAACACGTACAAAACAAAACACTGGTCATGAATAAAAAGTACAAACCAAGGATTTGTAAAGGAAAACGTCAAGAAGATTTCATTATAACCCAAGAGGAGACCAGTTCTACTTTGCTGAAGTAATAACAATTTGGCTCCTGTGAACAAATCTCAGAGGCATGCAAGATTTTAAAAAAATCCTACATCATTCGATGGAACAATTTTGCCGTATGACAGAGAGTGATAGTGAGAGAAATGTGATTTTTTACATTTAAAATATGGATATTTTACTTACAAAAATGCAAAGATTCGCTTCAAGAGGCCTTTATTCATCCCCAGGAGCTCTAGTAAATGCATGCAAGACAGTTAACAGAAGCTAGGTTACAGTTTATACAGTTTTAATATATATTATATATATTAATATATTAAAACTGTATAAACTGTAACCTAGCTTTTAACATTCCTTTTGTTTTTTATGTCCATTAAAACGTTCAGAGCGTGTTAAAACCCTCTGAGGTGGGTTGGGTTTCTAAACTCCTCGTTAGTTAATTTATTGCTACTTGTCTGACCTGTACCTGATGGACTGACCTGTTTTTATATGTTTATATATATAATATATTAAAATTATATATATATTGACTTTTTTTGGCCTTCAAAATCTTAATCCCCATTTACTGCCATTATGAAGCCTGAAACAGCCAGAACATTTTTTTATATAATTTGCCTGAAAAATAACAAACTGCAACATTAGCTCTTAGCAAATGGTCTTTTTGTCCAAGAAAAATCCCTGTTGAATCCTATAAGAACTTGCAAATGCTTCACTCCTCAAAATGGTACATTTGTGTGGAAGGAAAACTGATTCTATGTCCAAAAAACATTATCGTTAGGCCATCAACTGGCAGGGCCACCTGGTAGCGACCAAAATCAAAACCGTGAACAAGCCTTAAGCTCCGTTCCTCTAAATCAGTCAGGGAGGACCGCTGAGCTCTCGTTTTATAGCGGTGCTCACTGGGCATTGTGCCCTTTTATTCCTGGGAACAAATATGAAGAACAAAAATGACCCAGTTATGGACAATGGTCTGAGCATCCTCAGCTGATTAGCTGCAAGCTGGTGGGTATTGATTACCAGAGAGCTGATTAAAGACTCAGTAGTCTGCATGCTCCGCCTCTTATCAGGCCTCATACGATTTCTGACCTCATCTAGCCCTGCCGTTGCTATAGCAACTACACTGGACATCGGGATGACGGAGAACACAATGGCCCGTCTCCAGCTGTGGGTCTGGAGGGCTGAGCCCAGGCTAAAGCAGTCTAGATGCAGCCTTCTCGCTCTCTCTCTCTCTTCACACATCAGCACAGGATAGAACAACTTCCTGCTTAATGTGTGAAGGGTTCATACTGAGGTTAAGCTTAATCAGTTCATTCAGCCATGATGTGTTGGAAAGAAATGAAAACACAAAGCTTCACCGATTAGGAAAATAAAAATCTCTACCTTTTTATTGTTTGGTTAAAAAAAAATAAAAATAAAACTTGTAATGGCGTAATCTTAAGGACTACAGTTACGGCCCACTGCCACATTGACAATAGATCATTCGTCTCCATGTACACTGCCATTCAAAAGGGTTGATTTTGGGGATTTTTTTCCCCTCTATGAAAGAAATTTATATTTTCATTCAGCAAGGACAAGACTGATCAAGTATAAATTGTAACATTGTAACTCTATTGTCACTTTTGATCAATGACTTCTATTTCAAATGAATCCTCTACATTTTTTCTATTATAATTTTGTTCAAAGAATCCTGAAAAAAATGCATCATGGTCTCCAACAGCACAACATTTTACGCACTGATAATGCTAAATGTTTCTTGAGCATAAAATGATTTTTAAAAGGATTGTGTGACACTGATGACTGGAGTAATGGCTGCTGAAAATTCAGCCTTACCATCACAGGAATAAATTACGTTTTGAAATGTGTTTAGATAAAAATTTATTTTAAATAGTAATAATATTTCAATAAAATTACCTTGGTGAGACATGCTCGCAATATCATATTACTTTATATTGATATAAACTGTATTGCCTTATCCTGTATAGTTTATAAAAATAAACCTTCATATTGTACAAATTCGATTTAAGAGCTTGCCCAGATGTTATGACAGCTATTTGTCCCATTTTACGTGTTACGAGTCATGTTTAAGTGCAATGATTTTATTTCATTTTTAGCATTAAATCCTTATAATAAAAAGAGCGCACCGCGGTGTGACCACATGCTTATTTTCAGTATCGTGTTATCATATGCGTTATGTTGGGTTACATGATCTGACCCTGTGGTCCGGTCTGAGAATATTCCCCGTAAACAGGGTGTTTGTTTACAGATCAAAGTGCCTACCATCAGCAATCTGGCCTGACAGTGCCTTCCAGTAGAAGAGTCTCAGACTTTTATGGGTCAAATGTTTTTACACACACACCAAAAAAAAAAAAAAAAATCAATGGATGTCGATTTGAGGATCAATATGAGCGAGTCCCTGTCCCACCACTGGAATAGTGAGAGTCCGTTTTACCAACACAAACTGTCAGATGTACAGTCAAGAGGTCAAAGCCCTAGTGTGGTATCACAGCTGATCAGTACTCCTAAACAAGGTTTAAACACAAAAAGCAATGCGTTTTGAAACGTAGTCGATTCAGCAAGGGCCTGTTGAAATATAACAAAGATTACACAGGATGTACAAAACTAATTTCACTGACTAGACTGTCTTTTAAGGGATAGATTACCCAAAATGAAAACATTTGCCCATCCATTGATTAATTTGTGGGATATGTTTTTCAAATTTTCCAACAACCCATATGATTATGTTCATACAGCAGGGTCCGATAGTGTCCCTCTGTCCTGTGAAGGAAAGAATAATAGTAAATTTAGTCTGTCCCACCAGAAACAGGTCAGTCCATCAGGTTCAGGTCAGACAAGTAGCAATAAATTAACTAACGAGGAGTTTAGAAACCCAACCCACCACAGAGGGTTTTAACACGCTCTGAACGTTTTAATGGACATAAAAAACAACAGGAATGTTAAAAGGCTGTTTTTTAGTATTCTGTGTCGTCAATGTTTCTAAAATCACTGCTACTAAAAATATTAGGCTAGACAACCAAGAAAAAAAAAACTTGCTGCACTAACCAGCTATTTATTGTTGAACCAACCATTATAACCCACTTTTAATGTTTTCAAATTGATAAAATATATCAGCAAACATCATACCGTAGATGTAGGGTGGGGAGGATAAAGTCAGTCAACAGAAAGTGACATTATTAAACTGTCAGCACCACCAGCACACTCATTAATAATGTTTCTATAAAATAGCTTAAGCCCTTTTTCTATTTCAGGCTAGCCAAAAAAAATAAACCTGCTATTCCCATACATTGTAGTGAGAGAAAAGAGCCTTTGAATTAGGAAATGAAAGCTTTTAGCCTATTTATATTTAAATATCATTATATAATAATATGGTAATTACATTGTGCAGATATTAAATTAACTGTATATTAGAAAAGCCTAGTTTAGAATAGAAGAATAGCAACCTAAGCTATTTATAAAGCCATTCTTAAAGGGACACAGATAACGTTTTTCGCGTTTTGATTTGAACACAACGCATCTGTGTGATGCAGTCGACACAGAAAAGCCCATGTTGTTTACACACAGTGGATACTCTCCCGACCTGAAACCGTAGCTTTTATAAAATTAGGGTTGAACCCCTGATGTCACAAGAATGTACTTGCTACGGTACTGGACCTTGATTGTGTAAGGATCTTTACTGTAAATTTGTTTCACATTTAATGACAGAATTGTTTTTTTTGGGGTGAACTATCCCTTTAAGATGTGAGCTAAAGTTATCCTAAGATAAGTAAAATTAAATAGGAGGAAGTGATTAAAAGATCTTGTAAACTCAAAAGACAAGCACGTCATTTTTTTGGGGGGATGTTAAAATACTTTCATAGTTTAATAAGTACTGTGTGTGCTTGAGCATCCCGACTAGTCAGACACAGGAACACTGGCTCAAATAAATGATTGGCATGATTGGCACACAGATCACACAGACAGTGTTTTTGAATAGAGAAAGGGTATTTCTCTTTAGATGCAGCAAAGCACACAGTGTTCAGGGCTATCTGAGAGAGAGAAAACTCTGGGAAAGAGGAGCCAAGTCATCCAGAAGTATGCTGGCCCAGATTCCATTCAAAACATACCCAAGTACTTTCAAACAGTGTGATCGATACATGTACACGAGGAGTTCATTCCTGGTGTCAGGTAGAAACTGAGAGAGCCTTATTAAATATGAAAGTGAAGTATGAAAGACACTTCAACACACCGCACTGCAGCATGAGGCGCCGAGTCTCTCACATCTCCCTTGTTCTTCCACACGCTCTCTCCTTCTCATATCTTTTTTTCTTCTTCAAAAGCTCCCTCATATTTTGTTTAAAAAACAGAATGTCATCATGTGTGTCTCGCTGGTATCTCAAAGAAAGAACAAATAAAACCTCATCTGGAATCGAAGCGAGTTTATGAGGAAAACGATTTACAAAGCTAAATATTTAAAGACAAAATGAAAGGGCATTCAAAAAGTTTAGATGGGACCATTAGCTTTCTAAATGGTGCTTGATATTTGCCTACTTCTCTCCTGATTCAGGCAAGATAACTTCTCACTAGAGAAAGCAACATTATGGATAGAGGACTTGAAGTTAAAATTTTAGCAAAATTTTATTACAAACATACAGCTTTTCGTTGACGAGATGTTAACTGATGGATTAGAGAGATGTGATGTTTTTATCAGCTGTTCATACTCACAATTTGACAGCACTCATTCATTGCAGACAAAATTCAATTTTCAGCTAAATTTTCATTTTGGGGTGAAATATTCCTTTAAGAATATTCCTGCGTTTCACGGCCGCTTTCAATGCAGCTCATCCTATCAGGACTCAAAAGCATTTATTTTATACTATCCTTTTTCCCTGCAAACACAGCCTTAGTTACATCAGCAGCAGAGTAAGACGCAAACAGGATCAATTGTGATTTCTTTGTTCAAGCACGCTCGCATGTACACACAGATCAGATTCAGTCCCGGTAGTCAAATCTTCTTTAGCTCTGCAGCTGAGAGCCAGCGATAAACACCACACATAAACAAACGCAGAAAGATTAGGGACGGCGAACTGCGCAAGCACGTCTCACCGTTCGAGGTTGCGAGCTGCAGACGGCACACAAAAGTGGATGTAGATGGGATTGCCTGTGTCTGCCCTTACCATCCTGAACCGAATCATACTCCAAGAGCAGTAATTACATGTAAATGAGACTCCAGTATGCATGTGCGCTCCTTACTTACCGAAGATATTGGTGGAATGTCCTTTCTTGGCGATTGGTTTGAGCTCGTTGTGGCCCCAGCCGTATTGCCTGTAGCTATCCCATGCATGTTTCATCATCTAGAACATAGAAATGACAGGAAGTTAGCCTTTCCCATGAATATATCAACTAGTATAGCCAGTGTCTGCATTACAGAACCTCGATACAGCATGACATCTTCATTGAAAACCTTTTAAAAACCCATCCAGAATCAACTCCATTGTTCAACGCAAAATGTATCAACATGAAAGCCAAAAAACCTGTTTGGTCTGATAACGTATGATGCGTTTTAACAGGGTAGAATAACATGGGGATGCACCAAAGGCCTTTGATGTGAAAGATGAAGCGTCGCAGCAGAGATGTCCTGTTACCCAGAAGCCCCCACTGTGACCATGACCGCGTCTGCTGCGCTGTCATTCCCCTTTCAGGTCACTGGCCAGCAGCACCCTGTCGATGCATCTTCACTCTATGCATGTGTGTTTTTCTTTTTTTCCCCCCACTGGGGAAAGATGAATGGACACAGTGTGTGTCTACGTCTCTAAGCGTGTCTTTGTCTCAGCTGTGGCTCTAGGCGCACTCTCTCGGAGCTCTCGCTCGCTTCCATTAAACGGCTGGCTGAAATTCAGCTCCGAGCCACTCCACATTTAGACATGTCTTCAAACATTACCACTTTGGAGTAATATTTCCTCCAAATGCAGAACGCTTGTGACAAGGCTGATAAGGTGCGTGAAAAGCACAAGAACGAAATTTCCGCTCTGCTCTAAAAAGCTAGCGCTTGTGTTCCACAGCCTTTATGGAGGATTCCTGTAAAGTAAAATCGTTACCTATTGTTTAAAGTGGCCTCAGCATAGGGCTGTGGGCATGTCTTCAAATGTTGACTAGGTAGGCTCGGGGTGGAGCTTATGAACGCAGATGCAGTAGACGTCTCTGTCAAATGTTGTTGTAGGCTGCCATCCCAAGCACAAGCCATGATTTCGCTCCGCTGTTCTCAGCCTAAGCAGCAGCAAGCCACGAGGGAGCCATGGCAACGAAAAGAAGTCAATACTTTCATTTTGTTCTCGGCTTTCAATCTTTCCATGACACGCTGTGCGCACAAAAGATTATGAATTACAACAATGCAGACTTTCCTCCAGCTTTCCAGCGGACCGAAGACTGGTGATTAGACTAATTGTTAAGCCCATTTTGGGTAGACAAATTAAAGCCTGTGATAAGCAAAAAGCCTAAAACATGAACTGTAAGCAGAGAGCTGTGAGTCTACAGATTTCCCTTTCCTTTAAATTCCCACTTGATCATGCGTAACTTCCAACCTCTCTCATGTTTTATTCAAGGGTTGTTCAGGGTCGTTCTGCCTGTCAATTAACAGTTGTTTTGACTAAGTGGAGGCCTTGCGAACCGTTGAGAGCAGAGCCTATCCGACATGAAGGGAACTTAAACTGGCGATTAAATTAAGCCCAGGCTTTTAACTACCCCATCAAGATAAGTCTACAGGGAGACTAACACATGAGAGATGAACAAGGTTAGACAGTCACGAGTGGCCTGAGGGGTGTGTCTCACTTTTTTTGTGTGCTAATTCTGTGAAAAGAAGACTCTGCCAATACTTACTTCATTACTTGCATTCAAAACTTGCATGCTGTTATTTTTTCCTCAAAACAAAACACAGTTGCTTATTTTTTTTTTGAATAGGCACATCTTTTCCATTCAACTCTTGAAAGTCTGTGAAGCTATAAAAATGTTGATACTTTTGTATAAGGATTAGTTTGCACTATTAACTAGTTATTAACTATAAATGTACATGCTTAATCCTATCCAAAAACTAAAATTGTAGTTAAGGATTTGTTAATAGTGAGAACTGGTCCTTGAAAATAAAACTATGACCAAACTACTATAAAGCATTGGAAAAGAAGACACGTCATTAATGCGCTCTATTGCAAGTCTTCTTCTGAAGCTATTTCACAGCTTTGTTTGAAAAACATACTGAAACCCATTTAAACCATTATTGAGCAATAAACTTTCCCTCTAGCAATCTGTGAGTAAGTGTGCTGCCCTCTGAACTCCGTCTGATTTGTGAATTAGATCAAATCAATTCACAGAAAAGAACTGGATCCAGGGAATTATGCACTTTGAACGAGTAAATAAAAGCTTTTGAGTAAACTATTAATTTAAAGTGCCCTTTTCAATTCATTCTATTATGCAGAAAATACATCTGTATAATTTGGGTAAAATCAGATTCAAAAAGGTCACTGTGCTTTTCAGAAACGAAAACAAAAGCAGCACTTGGTTAAAAAAAGGACACTTTTTACAATATACAATTATCTTTTTCTGTCTTTTCTCCCCGATGGAAATAACACGAATACATTAAAGAGACGGACAAGAGAGAATGAGCGAGAAACAAATGCGTAACATGAAAAGACTGTGCTTGAGCTACAGTATATGTACATTTAAGAAAGGCATTATGACCTTTCATGCATTCCAGTTTTGCTCCATGCGCTGTGTGTTCATTCTGTATCTTACATGCAGTGCTGAAGGACTCTAGATCATCAGGTTCTTGAAAAATGAGGATCCAGAATATGAAGGCTGCGCCGTATCACTGAGTTTGAATGTGCATTTAATCTTAATTAAAGTCCTAACTGAGCACCCATTTCAGCAAAAATCATTCCCAGTGCTTAGCAAACACAGAAAAACCTCTTTGAAGTCCTCATGTAAGAACGTGAAACAAAACAGATCTGCATGAAACATTTAAGTGACATTTAAGTGAGTGGTTTGGAAATTCGGATTGGCCTATTTGGGGGAAAAAAAATGCATGTCTTTCTAATGCCTTTATCAGTTATGGGCATTGACCTGCTGAAAAAAAACAAACAGCAAATGCTGGTTAGGTATGTTTTGATGCTGGTTAAGCTGGTCTATGCTGGTCTTTTTGCTGGTTTATGCTGGTCACGTGCTAGCAAAGGACCAGTAAAAACCATTAAAACGACCAGCTAAAACCAGCATCAAATCATACCCATGTTACCAGCATATGCTGTTTTTTTTTCAGAAGGGTGCGCAATGCAATTTTGAGATATTACAGGTATTCAAACGGTTTTGTAGTTTACTCCGTAAACTCAGTATTCGGTACATCTGCACAAAACGGCTAATTGATTTACTGGATCGGTCCCTATGGATCAGCAGTCATGTTCATATCAATTCCAGAGCAGACAGATACGATCATCTCCACCCTCCCATCAATCGAACACAGTGCAACGTAGAGAGAACAAAGAGAGCGATAGATGAGCCTTGTCTGTGCTTTCTGCTCAACCGCTTGAGTGATGGGGCTGGCCCATTGTGCATTTCAATTACCATCCGGCTGCCGGCACACTTGTTTGAACGGTGATCAGCGCTCATATCAGCTCTGTGGGTGGATTGGCTATGCCTGTCAGGTCTTTCCTTCAGACTCCATGAAAGTCAGAGCGTAAAACAAATTAAAACGTACGGCCTCAAAACCTGTAAGTGGTTACAACGCATCATTCTCTTTCCTGAGGACACCGCCACCTTTCAGGCGCTCTAATATGATTTTTCTTCTCATTATCATTGGCCTTTTATTTTTGGAGTGCATGATTGCCAGGGAGCAGAAAAAGCACTTGGGTGTGTTACAAGGGGCATGCTGATGGTTTTTCCGCTGCGCTCTGGGATTTAAGCGTGAGAGGGAGATCCTTTTAGAGCACATCACACTGTCTGGAAGGATTCCTAGAGAAAAGATAAAGCCAATGCTGGAGCAAAGGGTGGAGAGAGAGAGAGACAGAGCGTGCAAGACAAAAGAAAGGCTACAATAGGTTTCCAAAGAAAGAAAGAATGAAAAATGAGAAAACAAGGACACAAAGGGAGGAATCGAGACAAGGCAGACAAACACTCGGTAGAAAGAGGTGAGTGGGAGAATCAGTTGTTTTGGAATAGATGAGCTCACTATAGACGTGCGAAACTACGAAACTGACCTTCGTTCATCTTTGGAATACAAATCAAGTTATTTTTGCTGAAATAATGCAACAGTTTTCTGAACTTATATTTATATAATTTGATGAAGATGAACAAAGAGCTTATAAGATTGGGACGACATGAGGTGAGTAATGACAGAACCCCTTCTAACTTATCTGTATGTTTCAGTTCTGTTTCAGACAGATATTTGTTAACAAAAATGGAAAATTCTGGGCAACACTTTAAGGTGTCCTTGTTACATGTTCTTACATTAACAAGTACTTATACATAATTAAAATGCAAGAAACCCTAAGCCAAATACTAACCTTTACCATGTCATTCCAAACCTGTACAACCTTAACATTAATATTAATAAAAAATTAATTTATCACAGTTTGAATGAAATCTGAGCAGGTGTTCCAAACTTGGGGCAGTAAACTTCTCGGACTTCACATCACAGTCCACAAGAGAGGTGAGGAAAACGTGCTTTAAAGTTCAAATATGGATGCAATATACCATTACCATGGAATATAAAAAATTAAGTACTTTAATACTACACATATAATATTATCATCAATATTCCAGAACCACCAACATAGTAGGTGGCACCACACCGCTGGATGCTATGAGTCATAACAGGATAAAGAAAACAACAACAACAACACAGTGTGTGGCTGATACACGCATTTGGAAAAAAAGTTTGCTCACTAATAAGAATGTTTTGGATTTGTAAAAAACATGGTGTGCTATAGAGACCAGCCCGCAGGAAGTGCAGATAAACAGGGAAATCTATTAATAGAAGGAATGCTTTCAAGTTCTCTCCCTACACTCATATTTGGGGTATGACTCAATGGCCCAAAACATAAATTGTTTTATATCACAAATTCTATACCAGCCTTATTCCAAATAATCAGACACTGGATGTAACCAGCTTATAATAACAACTTTCTTTCATGGACATGATGGTCGTTCAACTTGATGCATGATGCAAAAGATGTAAGAGGTATAGAGAGAGGTTTACCTCAGGTTTGGGGATGGGGGAATTAAAGGAATAGTTCACACATCATACATCGAGTCAGAAGCCAGCCGAGAAGCATGAATGTGCTTAGGTTCTAATTTTAATAATTAAAACTAATATTAATATAATAGTATTAATATTAATAGTAATATTCTTTGTTACAAAAACCCATCGATCCGCTTCAGAGGACATGTGATAACCCCCTGGAGGTGTATAGGTTAGTTGCAATGCAGTACTTATCGGATATATCTGATTTACAGAGCTTCAAAATCAAGGCCTGAAGAAAGTCATATTCATCTAGGATGGCTTTGAAGGGAGTAACATATTTTGTACTTTTTGGCTGAACTAATCCTTTAAGAACAGAAAGTTAGAAACAACTGTTCTAAACAAATGCATAGTAATGACTGTGTGTGTTTCTTATGAAAGCTGAAGTTTCACGTGGTCCGCTAATTACTGCGGTGCTTAAAAGTTTTTTAAAATCAGCATTTTAAACCTGCAGCAAACACACACAATGTGAAAATGCCCTCCATAGTTTCCTCTAGGGGGAGCTGCATTAATTACCATTAACCCCCACCAGGTACATCCAATTCATTCATGGATCACTCTTTGCTCTACAGGCAAACCAACAGAGACGAGCAACTGTGAAAAGTCCGCAGCGAGGTCAAATGAGAACTGCTGCTCTGAAAGTATCAAGCAGCAGAGCTGCAATTACCAGCCCCTGGTGACGGCCTCAGTCCCGGTGATTGATTTGGACTCCTCCCATTTCACCACAGAGCTGCAGGTTGAAGTTACAGCGTTATAACCGGTCCACTCGGACAGACAGAATCCCATCAGACAGTCTTCTCACAGTTAATGAGACGATGCAATAGAGGCCAGGTGAAGTGATAAATTGACTTTAAGAGCATTCTGACACTGAAAGACTCAAGACGGTTCTTCTGTTTTGGAGACAGGCGTTAAACATCACACCCAGATATTACCGCATTGCCCTGTGTATAACCCAAATATAACCCATAATTCACCTAATTCAGATATATGGGCCTTTCAATTGCTGTTCAAGGTCCTCATTAGCCAAGTTTCCATCCAAGGCATTTTTGCGATAAAATATTCAGCGCTTCAAATTTTTTACCGATATAGCTGATGGAAATGCTGATTATCGATAGAATTTTGTAAATGTTGACAGTATTTTTCCGTTTAACTTTAGCGTATAAATTCTATATCTATACTTCAAATGTCACAAAAAATTGTTTGGAAACACCTTTTGTTGAGAAAAAGGGCTTTAAGGCATATAAATGTCACATGACAGAATTAACCTATTGGCAGTTTCGTGTTCATGGCGTCAAAGCACCTTAGATTAGTTCAAAACGCAATCATAATATTACTGCATCTAACATTTTATATATGGTAAAAGATGAGTTACCTCTCAAACACAAATCTTAATTTGATGTTTCCTTTTAATACTTTGAAAGTTAAATTTATTAGGTTTTAGTTTAGTTTAGGATATAACTACACTTTATCAAAGTGGAAACAGCTCACAATACTCTCTTAAAAATACGACATTATTTAAAATTATCCTAAATATTTATTTAATTTGTGTACATTCACAATAAAAAAAGGTTGTGCTTTTGTAAATGATTGGAGGCTGCTTTCAAGAGCGCATCACAAGAATGAACTGAAATTCAGCATATAGGCTTCTACATGTTGCGTTTTTTTTTTCTTTCGTTTTGTTAATTTATTATTTGTTTACAAAAATATATATTTGGCATATGAGCCTTTTTTTCTTTTATAGCTTATGTTTTCCTCTGTACGCACAAGCTCTGCGCGTTATGATCCGATCTGTTCTGTTTATGCTGCTATTTTCATGTATAGTATTAATCCCTGGAAACAAATTAAGCTGGTCACAGCCAAGTTTCAATTCAAATTTAATTTACTTGTAATTTAGCATAATCTTGTCTGTTAATAATAAAATAACCTAAATTAACATACAGTCTAACAAAATTTAATCAGGAAAACATCAACAACAAAAATACAACTGCACCTGCTTGTGAAAATTTAATGACAACTCATTAAACTTGTAATTTTTATGTAGGCCTCCATAATTTAATAATGGGCTAAAGTTTTTTCCCCCCAAATGGATTAAGAACAGACCATTTGCATATGATTTGCGCAATAAGTGAAACTATGTATGAAATAGCTTAAGGGCTTTTTTTTTTGCGATACACTAAACCTTAGAAGACAGCAAATTTCACCAAAAAAAATGCACAAATTCTCAGTGTCAATAACAAAACAGCGTAAAAACTGGATGGAAACTTGGCTATTGTAGTTCTTTTTGTGACCTCACTTCACTGCGTGTGGTTTTGCAGCTGGATCTAAGCAGCAGGTGTTATGTGGAAAAACACGCACTGATGTTCACATGATTCAGGAGTAATGCAGCCTTTGATACGGTGTTAAACAAGACATGAGGATCAGCTCTATGCCTGTATCCCAGCGTCTATTGCACTGTAAATGTCCAAAACCAAAATGACACAATTCTGCCTTTGGGAGTACCACAGTTTTGCAAAGTCTAGCTTCGAGTCTGATTAAACACACCTGAATCAGAAAATACAGGCCTTCAGGCTTTCTAGGGTGCTTCTCAGTCCAACGACTACATCCTATAAGGATACTTCAGATGGCGTGTCATCAAGCACAATCCATGATCTAATTTAAAAAGATCCTTGAAAGAAAATAATAATTTGTGAAAATTTATTTAATAGCATTTTTCATGCCATGACGACTGGGCACAAACCGTTATGATGCAGCCATGCAGACTTACTAGACCGTTTCAACTGAGCATTTAATGATGAAGAGGACTGTAGCTTAGAAAGCTCAGAAAGACTGGGGTTTTAGGAAGGACACAGCCTTACCAGGAAGCAGCCTTCCAATTAAAAAGCACCCCTACAAACCTCCAGGCAGCTTAACTCTGCATATTGTATTGTGCCGTGTTCACCATAATGCATTATATTTTAGCATGTTGTATTGAAGTAAAAATATAAATGAAAAATACAGTATGCCGGCACAACAATATAATACAAATTATTCACATTTTACATCCTATGTGTCATACACTTCACAGTGTCATGTTGTATCCTATTTTATTGTGTTGATTTCGCATGCACTTTTAAATAATTATTCCCTCAGTGACCTTGACTGCGCATACTCTCACCCTCTCCCCATCTCATCTTCTGTGCATATGCACAGCCATGAACTTGCCCTCTGATGCTCTTCAGGTCTCAGCACCCTGCAGGGTAAACGCTCATGCTGCCAACAATACTAACATTAACAGAGCTGCACAGAGTTCCAGATCCTCACAACAACATGCCACAAACACAACACACGCCAGATAATTGGCCTAGCGGCTAGTGGACAAGGTTTGACGTATTACAAGGTGGAGCTCATGCAGCTAATGAGAGTTCAAGTACAGTTCACACAACTCCAGATCCCACTTCCCCTGACACTCCTACAGTACTTCCTCGATGATCCCTGTTCAGGTAGATCAATCCTTAAAGTAGGGTTCTATGCCTCATCGCAGAATCCAATCATGAAACAAATCTGCAAATTTGGGAAAAATACATCGAAGGTATGATTGTATGAGGTTAAAATAAAATTACAAAACTACAACTTAATTATGAATTCATGTTCTGTGACTTCGCGAATTAATGGCGCAGGTTGCTCCACCGTACATATTCAAGCCTTCCCCGCAGACCACCATCAGCAGAAATGCAATCAGATGGCGAGAAGACTCTCTTACACGCTCTCATACAGTCCGTAATCCCCGTTATGGCTGAGTGCTGTGGAGGAAGGAACCGAGGAGCTTGTGCTGAGGGGCCCTTAGACAAATCAATATGACTGTAAGCTTATCACTGAGTTAATGTAGAGGGAGTAATAGAAGTAATTACATTCAGAGAATTGTCAAAAAGAGACTTCTGCAAGTGTGTGGAGAATAGTTTATGAAAAGATTATAGAAAGCACTGCACTGGGATGATAAATCCATTTAAAATGCAGAAGATTGAACAAAACAGACACTGTGAAAACCCAAATACATAAAGAGAAAGAGTGAGATACAAAACGAGTGAATGTGGGCTGCTTTCATACGACTTGTGTTAGTAGAAATATACGTGTATAATAGAGGTCGACCGATATTGAATTTTACCGATACCGATAGCTGGGTTGGTCCGTACTTGCCGATAACCGATTAAT
>JAUMHP010000057.1:11571201-11592520 GCA_032361065.1 Enteromius trimaculatus
TCCTACAGAGACTCACACAAACAGGGTCTGAACTATGATTAAACCGTAAGAGCTCTTTAGTCATCAAACACAGCTGCTAGCATTTAAAACATGCAATGAGCACTACGCAGGACAAAAAAATAAATAAATAAATAAATAAACATACAGCAGAACACAGAAATAAGAGTATATTTTTTGAGAGAAGTATCATCAGCAGCCAGTCTGTCACTCACTCTCAGAAAGCAAAGTAACTGGCCAATGATGCAAATTAAAGGCTACGCCAAAAGTGGGCAGAGGAAACTAGAGTAATGCGTATCAAGGTACTAGAGTGCCTTTAAATGAAGACAGGACACACACATCCAGAGAGTAAAAGCAGGGCTAAAGCCCCAAGGCAAGCAGCAGATGGTCCCGCTGTGATTTCATCCTGCAGGGTATTCATACAAATGTGTGCATCTATGTGAAAGTTTCTTAGAAGGAGAAAGTGGATCTTTTGATGAATGGCAGAGATGTCTCCTCTATAACCTGCATAGCACATAATGACTCCACTTTCCCAATCTAAAATACATTAACACTAAGACAGAGCAGATGGCAGTGCCCTGTATTCCCTCATCCACATCACTCGGCAGACCTCTCATTACGGCTAATTCTAGACTCCTTCCTAACCCCGAGTAAACAATACTTGGTTCCTAGCTTTACATGTACCACAATGTTCACACAATACCTTGTGTTAATAACTAACCAAAAGTTAGCCATGTTTTTATACTACTTTTGTAAACCCTAGTTTGTTTAATTGCATATTAACTACTATTACCCACGTTTACTTACATTAGGGTTTTAGATGGTATATGGTTTCTAAAAAATAAACAGCTGATGATTCCTGCGATAATGAGCTCACATTTAGACTTGCTTGCTGCCATATTTTCTGCAACAATGCAAAAGCCAATGGAATATCATTTTTGGTTCTTGTCAAGAGAACCAAGGTGATGCTTTTCGCTGAAAAGCTGCAACAATCATCTCAGTTCTACACTCAAAGACACCAGTTACTCTTGGAGCACAAGCAATACTACCAACATGCACTTATGTGGGGACTAGATGATAATTCGTCTAAGTACTAAAACAAAAGAAAAACATTTATTTCCAGGTTTAGGAGCTCATTAGAGACAAGTAGCAATTTGAAAGTGAAAATAATGGCATTTACTCGAAGCGGTGCTGACTCATCATCTGCAGCCCACAGGCTGTTGAGCTTTATGTAAGAGGCCTTAAAGTGTTACCGCCAACTAAAACACATTAAACTTGATCAATATAAAAAGTCAAGTAGATTGGTATATCATCTGTGTTTGTAACAAGAACGGTGTGGAAATCCCAAACCCTGAGTGTGAGAGCTGGAAAAGAAATGCTTGGCAAACATCTCTAATAGACATTTACCAATCTGCTCCATTTAGGAACAGATATCACACAGCGAGACAAATTTTGTGGTACATCTGGAAGAGTGAAAATCAAAACGCTGCATTACATCAGTAGAAATCTGTAAGAGCGTTTTAAGACAGTCTGTTCCAGTCAAGCACAAATCAGCCAGTGGCTATAACTCTCGGAATTATTCTTGTCCAAGATTGCAACCCATTTTAAAAAGATGGTAATTATACCTGTGGAGAGCCTGGTTTGATTCCAAATGCAACAGATTAAATGGGCTAAAACTGTTCAATTCGAAAAGGAATGTGAAGTAACTAAGCGAGAGAGAAGAAAAACAATGACAGAAAGAATACATCTGCAGGTGTTGCGAACGTTAGAAGATATAGAGCGCTTAAAGCATGTATACTAAACACACACACACACAAACTCTCACCTCTCTGATTTTGTCCCTTTTTTCCTTGGTGTCAGGGTCCCCTGGGTCACCATCGTTGACCCCTACCAGTTTGGGCATAGGTACTGGAGGAAGTGGTTTGGGCCCTTCTTTCTTCTTCAGGTCCTCGACTACCTTGGTCTTCTCTGTCTGGATCTCTGCCTTCAGCTCCTCTTTGGATTTACGGAGCTTTTCCTTGGCTTCCTGCAGGACCCGCTCATGATCTGCCCGGATCTTGTCACGAAGGCTCTCCTCTTCCTCCCTGCAGGCACACAGTGAAATACATCAGTAAAGAATAACTTCATTTTTTAATGTGTAGACACTAGACAAAATGTTTTATAAAAAAGTTCAAATTAATGTTAAAATAAATTTTAATATATATTTCATGTGTTTATACAGATCTACCGTTTGTGGAAAAATTCATAGAATTAATTTATTTACAAGAAATTAATGCATTTATTCAGCAAGAGCTGGAAAAAAGTGACATTTTTATGCAAAAAAAACCAAACAATGTTTCAAATAAATTATTGCACCAAATAATAATAATTATTTATAAACGTTTATAATTTTAAATAATGATGTAACACGGAAAACTGAAAAGAGCACAAAAAAAATAAATGTCAAAAAAAAAAACCCGCAATACTTTAAAAAAAACTTATTTTGAACTTTCTTTCTTTTTTTTTTAATCTTAATTTATTTATTCATACAAATATCAGGACAGTACAGCAACAAGCACTCCAGCAAACCAACACAGGTTTATAACCAAACAAGAATCAGCTCAT
This sequence comes from Enteromius trimaculatus, assembly GCA_032361065.1. NCBI lineage: Eukaryota > Metazoa > Chordata > Actinopteri > Cypriniformes > Cyprinidae > Enteromius > Enteromius trimaculatus. Next base: position 11,573,803 of record JAUMHP010000057.1, read on the forward strand.
ATAAATATCTTGAGGTTCTGTTGTAAATCTTCCAGTCAGAGGAAAATGTCAGATATTTAACAGTAATCACAGACTTTTACACTGCTCACAGCTTCTATAATGAGGCAAACAAACAATCTACTCAGGCATTTCTTCTACAATTGAAAAACACAACATCTCAACATCAGCTTATGTAATGCAGCTGAGCCTGCGATTCTGCACCGTTGCTAAATCTAAAGCACCAAAGAAAAAATAAATTATATTTGTACATGATAACCTAGCAGTCTGAATTGAATAGGACAAGTAAAAAAAAAAACAACCAAAAAAAAAAACAGATACGGCGAAATAAAAGACAGACAATAAACAGACATATCAATTTTTCGACCGCATTGACTTTACTCTCATAAAACGTAAAACAAGCATACAAGTGAGTTGATTCTCATTATGAATCAGCCAGAGAGACTTATAATCATAATTCTAATGAACCTTACACTGAATCAGTAGTTTTTGAATAAACATCTGACTGAATGAGTGAACCGCAAATCATTACTTCCATTCATGTTATAATGAACAGTGCTTACCATACATACTTAGACTGTGTGACTTAAATTACCATAATTAAAGGCTTCTTTTTTCATAACAGCATGTAAGTTATTCAGAAAGCATTTACAGGGAGATTTGTAATAAATGGGACTAAAATGGCATTAAAAGAAACCGTGTGTTACCACAATATTATTTGGTTCAGTATGTACGTAGTTGAAAGCAATTATGGGGGCAGAGTGTGGGAGAACACACAAGAGACTCATCATATAATATAAGTCACAAAGTAACATAATCTGATAGCATACACACATGAAGAAGAATAAGGGTGAGGACAGAAGATTTTTTAGGTCTTGTGAATCAATGAAGCACACCAGACTAAAGAGAGAGCAGGAGGGGATTGTAAGGAAAAGAGGTCAGGTGGATACAGTGACACAGACAGTGATATGCTGGGGCGACAAGGGTTATCTCAGACTGGTTCGCTCATTGTTAAATACGGCCTGGAAACATTCCCCAGGTGACAGTGAGACTGGGTGGGGAAGGCCGACAAAACATCTGCTAAACTATACTGGCTTAACATTCATTTCGATGCTTTCTCTAGTACATGGTTTATTAATGACAATATTTAGCCACTATTTTGCATCACGGTGCTTCATTAGCTTAAAAGATATATGCGATGGACAAGGATAAGGGCTGTAATTACAGTAAAGCATTACTGAGTGCTGATGTGCACATTTTTGATGAGCAGGTTAAATGACTACTCTGCTAACAGGGACGTGTGTGAACTGGAAAAACGTGGGCACTAATGGCTCCTTGCGAGGGACATGAGAGCAAAGGGCTTTGCTAATGACAGTAAACACCAATAACACTCTGCATTGCATTAGAGTAGAAACGTCTAATGTCTACGGTAACGCTCCAGTATAATGGATTCACCTACAAATCTCAGCCTGCAACCACTCGCCCCCTCTCACATTATTCTTTTTTTTTTTTTTGGCTGCATAATCTCACTCTCTTTGAAAGGCTTTCTCAAAGCTGCGGTAGAGTCGAGGTGATTTCATGGAAGGCTCATAATGTCAAACATGCAATTAGGAGCATGTCAACATTTGTCTGAATCAATTCTCCCAACTGAAATAAAGTCAGTCTAGGGCAAATCAAAGTGTGGCTGCATTAACATGTTTAGCTCAATCAATTACGCACGGTCCTACTTTTTATGAGCAATTCCGTTATTTCCAGGCATAATGTGAACCCGCCTACAACACAAAGTTCCCAACAAGCTCGAGCTGGAATATTCCTTGGAACATAAAGCTGTTATTATATGAGATCCATGTAAAAGGGCTACATGTATAATATATTTGTACATATTTCAGTCTCCTTTGATAAATATAATAAGCACATTTTTACAGTAACTACCATTTGCTCCGTAGTGGATTAAACAAAAAAAAAAAAAAAAAATCATTTCAACCATAGCAGTTAAGCATCCACAAAAACTAGCATACATTTTTTTAAAAAAAAGCAAAAACTAAGTGATGTTGACAAACAAGTTTCGGGAGGAGCTCTCACGTAATGATTAGTCACAGCTGTTTCCAACCCCCTAATCAGTCTCAGCCAATCAAATTCATAAGCCTTCCCCTTAAATAGGCCTCCTCTTCCTCCCGTCTTCATCTTGTTACACATTCCTCCTCCACCCCTTCTCCTCTGATATTCGCTTCTTCCTCCGGGGGGCGAGCGGGAGTCGAACCGGACATGGAGCTCAGCCCTGGTTAGGGTTCTACCCCCCAGGGCTCAATCTTCCAGGGCTCAGCGTTTGCCGACATCCCGGCTCGCTCCCGGACAGCACGCCAAATATGCTAAATTATGATCATAAGGAAGAGTTCGTGAAAATACAGTAAATAAATTTGCCTGAAAATAAATATTCCGTCATTAATTAAAAGGTTACTAAAATGTATGTTTACTCCAATCTCATATTTATTCCCTTTTGCGGTCCCATAGTTCACTTCTTTAATATTGAGAACAATTTCTAGAACTATATCTTTATGGTTATCGTGCTAGGTGTGAACAGGCCTTTTAAATGCCGTCAAATGTATTGTGTTTATTGTTTGTTGAGAAAATGAGAAATTCACCGCGCTGACCAACATAAAGCTGTGAGCTGTGTATAACAGACAATGAACCTTTTTGCCCGTTAACAAAATATCCATTATGTTTATTCATTTAATCTCCCCAACAAACTACTGAATACATGGTAAATAAAGGGTGTTTATTATATCACCTAGCCATATTCATCACTTACAGAAACTGATAAAAATACTAGTTGCTCTTACTATAAAAGATGTGTGGTAGAATGAGGTTAGATGGCATCGCCATGCCAACAGAACACTGGTAAATTCAGCAAAACTTGCCATTGTGAGGAGATAAACCCTGATCTTATTACACCCACCACAAGCAGGTGTTAAAGATGCTCAGCTTCCATCAGTTTTGTGTGCTCAAACACCATCTACCATCAACCTACCCACACATCCACCTTCAAACCTCAGCTGCTTCACTAGCGAGGGCTTATCGTGGAAGCACACTGAACATCGTCTACAGCAGAATGATTCCAGAAGCACTTTTGGAGCCATTCTCCCCCGTGTGTGGCTCTCCGGGTGTAAAGCAGGTTCTCATTCTGGTACAGCAGATTAATTCTGTACGCCTCAGGAGACCCAATCTATCTCAGACAGACCCATTCCTCAGCCCCGTCATTAGGCTTTGATCAGGATTCATTTTCTGCCTTGCTCACATACAGAAACAGTTATGAGATAAAGACAGAGGGAAATTCAGAGAGAATGGAAACACGCTGATAGAAATCTGCATCATCAAGGAGAGCTTGAAGTACTCAGCAACCGTTAACGAATTAGAGGAACACACTTTTTAACTTGCCCACTGATAAAACAGCTGACTGCATGTGTTTTCCGTTAGTATTTAGAGTAGTACAGATCCACATCGCCAGTAAATGTTTGTGTGAATGTACTTACACGCAATCCCCTTGAGAACTGAGCTCATTTTCAATACCACCTACACCTGCGGAGCCACGTGGCTACTGGCCCATTTCACAGCAACAAGAAAATAAGGTCAGCAACTCAGATTTCCAATATATAGTTCAGGAAGGGCCTTCTTCCTCAGCCTCCCCATCATCCCTCGCTTTCTCTGCCCGTCTTGCCTTTCAAGAGTTCAAAGACACAACGCTGTGTGGCGGTTTCTTACTGTATCACTCTCAGCCTGAAGCTGCTCTGGGGAATAACAGCCTCCTGGTATCAAATGATGCATACAGGTCTGACTACAGCCTTTAAGTGGACAGCACTTGAGCGAAGCGAAGCTTCTCTTTATTCCTTCCTACATTTTTCATGTCTCTTTTTAAAAACAAATCTCCTTTCTGACTTACTATGTCTTCCCTTCCAGTCTTATTTGATGTAAAGCTGCCTCGTGAGGACGGACAGCTGCGTGCAGTGGACTCTTGGTCATTTTTAATCACTTTAATGGAAAAAACAAACCGGAAGCAATGTCAAACATGACTAATAACATTCCCATCTTTACTCATTTTATAAAACCTAAGAATTTAGACATTTTTTACACACAACAGGACCACAAGCTTAAAATAAAAGAGATAATAACTGGAAGCCACTTGTACTTAACATATACCTTAAATATATAAATATTTAGTGCTACATTTATTCACTTTCTAGATGATTTAAGTTTGCAAATGTTACAAAATGAAAAATGCTAGATGTACTGAGAATGCAGCTATGGTCTGGCAGCTTCTGTTTCTACACTAAACACCCTCTGGATCACAAAACTGGAAATTGCTATGGAGGCAGATTATGACACAACATTTTAACCAATAATGTTCCTTTGAAAGAGGATCTGCATTGTTTGGTTTCGTTTTTTGCTCAGTCACAACAGCTGCCTCCTTCTTTTGCATTTTTCTATTACCTCTAAATGCAATAAAACTAAATGATTTCTGCTGTAGTAATTTCATTATCACCTTTTTTTGAGCAGCACATTATGATGTGAACAAGTCTTTCTCCAATAAGCGTTTAAGCTCAGACATTACAAATGAATCTGCCATCTACTTAAGCTTCGGCAGGAGAAGGAACATTTTTCACTCGGATCAAATCTCTCACACGCAATCAAATTCAGCTCATCCAAAAAAAAGTGTCAGCATACCCAAGGAACTGAAACTGAAAAATAAAGTGTCAGGTCTTGGGGAAAGGGTCTGGTTTAGCACAAGATGAGCACTTTCTCGCTTTCAGAGTCAGGTTGGCAGGTGTGAGCACTAACTCAATTAGCGCGAGTCACAGGGCATCTGTTACATCAGCCCACCACAGTGACACACTTACTCCGAGAACAAGAGCCACGTCCACTAATCTTCCACAACTCGACAGGCCAACCGCATGGGGAAGTTCACACTACTCTGCGCTGATCAAGAGGGGATTCCTTGAGAGGCCAAATGAAATGACAGACAGACTCAAAAAAAAAAATCTTTTTGGAGAAAATATGTACCCACCGGCCAAGTTCAGCTTCAGTTTCCCTGAGGAGGAGGTTAAGTCAATTTGTCTTTTGCAGGTGCACTTCGCAATTTAAATCCCGCCCGAGTCAAACCTGTGTTTTTTCTTGCATGAAGCTCTGTAAATATTACAGCGTTGTTTGGTTTACTCGCTATGAGAAATGCAATCCCATCTGGTTATGAATGCCTGTATAGAGTGGATATTTCCACAATGCTTCTCATTTCTTTTGAACTTTGTTGGATACCGCAGCTAAAGCTAATTTTCCACTGCGCGCAAATCTGCCTGATGCCCCTTCATTATGGATTCAGACCTTTTGCCAGCTTTATGGGTAAAATAACAGTTGGTGGTTCATGCACTGCCTGCTGGCCTCCCATCTGATGTCAAAAAAAGAAGAAAATGGCCACAGCACTTACAGGCAATATATTTAGAAACATAATTATAAATCAGCATTTCAGAACGACTTCTGAAGGATTATGTGACACTGGAGACTGGAGAAATGGCTAATAAATATTTTGAAAGCTTTGCCATCACAGGAATAAACTATTTTTACTAAATATATTAAAATTGAATTTTTAAATTGTAATATTTCAGTGTTACTGTTTTCAATGTATTTTTGAAGAAATAAGTTCAGCATTGGTGAACAGAACACACAAAAGGATTAAAATAGCTTATTTTGAAACAATTATATATGCATCCACAAATGTTCATTTCAACGGGTTTCATCACACACACACACAGGAGAAATTACTTTCTGTAACGCCCACATCCAAACCCCCCCCCCCCTCCCCACCCCTTCAAAAAAAAAAAAAAAAAAAAATCCCACCCCAACAAGTAAATGAAAACACAGTTGTTAATAATTGTACTGAGTTGCCCCAGTTTAAACAGCACCAAACATAAATAAATAAATGCCAGCTGCCAAAGAATAACTGCTAGTCTGGTACTCATCATACTGGTGGACTGGAGAAAACCAACAATGAGCAGGCCCAGGTAAATAAGGGTATAGGCTGCCGGAGCATGGTGCACTGACAGGGATAACAGGACACGGGCTGGCACAGATCACAGTGCCTTGGGTGTAAGAGGCAGATCAGACAGAGAGCTTGTGTTTGGCTTCTGAGCTCATGGCCACCATGAAAAAGCAGCAAAAGCAGATGGGCAGCAGGTTCAAAAAGCATTATTCATAATTCAAGTACAAACGTGACTCTGCTTTTTTGGATTCACCAAGACTGACTTACAGTTTAGCCAAATACAGATGGATGACGCAATGGTCAACTTGTAATGAACACACTGTTGTAATAGAACACACTGTTCTATTCATGAGCCCAAGAGGATCTATCTGAAGATTCAGTTCAACTTATTTGTAAAGCACAACACATACTGTACTGCCACAAAGCAATGTTGCAAACTGTCAAACAAACTCCAAGAGAGAAAGCCAAATGTAAGCAGCAATAGCGGGAAAAAATGTCTAGTAAGGATAAGAAGAAAAAAAACTGGTTAAAAATCGAGAAACCATATTTCAGATGTTATTTGTGCAAAAATGATCCCATGTTACAAATAAAAAAATCCTTTCACAGAATATTCTTGATAATGTCCATCAATTAAACAACTAAGGTGTATATATGCTTATTGGTGTATTTGTGCAGTGTTGTTTCATGGCAATATCAATGTTCCTCAGTCGTTTAATTGGTCAATTTTATCCTGAATATATATTTTTTAACAGACATTTACACACTAATCTAGTTAAATGGCTGTCCTGATAAATTGCAATATTTAAATAAGAGATAAAAAGCTAAAAGTCCTTTCTGCACATTGATTATAGGATATTTAGAAATAATGTATCATTAATAATAATCAACAAAACAAGCATTACAATTAGCCTAATAACTAAAAATACAGACACAGACAATAAATTTCTTATTTCAACTAACCCACGCTTTTAATAACATTTAAACAATATTTAATTTTCTAGTTAAGCCTTCTAGTTAAAAGCTCTAAAACAGGTATAAGTATGTATAAATTATCCATACAAAATATAAAAGTCTTTATCTATTTCCAGTAAATAACAAACAACTACAAAAATCATAGAGCCTATTAAGGACAATGGGGGTGTCTTCTAGTCAAAAAGGTTAAGGACTATTGCATTACACTAATGTGCTAATGCAAATTATTCCAATTGGACATCTGAGACAATACCTCATGACTGCAGTGTCATGAACTGCCGATGTACGTGCTTGTGTGAAAGTCACGCTAAATGGAAGGTTCATAATGGTGACGGTACAGAGAATATGAACATGCAAGCTTGAATGCCCATTTATTACCATCACGCTTGCCTGATGTGGAAAATGGAGCATGGAATAGGACTATGCCATCCAAGGGTTTGCTAAGCATGATAAATAAATGCAACTAAATCTTTAATTCCAGGTCCATTTACAATGCAGGGAACACACAAAGCTAAATCTACACTGTCATGATGAGCTATGCTAGATGTGCACAGCATCACATTAAACAGCACAGAAATACAGGTGAAGATGGATCACATGCTCATCCTGAACACTGAAAACCGAAGTGGCTCATCATGTATTTGACTACCTCTCTGAGGAGTGAGTAAATGCTCAGAAGCGACTGATTGAATGTTTAGAACGAACAATTAAATCAAAATTAAAAAAGATACTATTAATAAACTACAGTAAACAACAATTCATGTCAGAACAATACTATCAGCTGCATTCTCTCACTTATCATGCAGTGTCTGTTTGCACTTCAACTCTACCTTTGAGACTATGCTATACCAATAAAACGAAAAATCAGCTCAGCGGGCTCATTTCCATGTGCTTAAGAGGCTGTGTTCAGTCTAGCCGGCACAATTTCATGATCGTCTTCAGTCACTAATGCCTAGCTGAAACAGAGTCAGCATTTGCCACACAAAATGTGCCACAGATTTCCATATGTAGTGAAAGCTTGGGTGACCACGGGAGAAAAAACACTGCTTTTAATTCAAATATTTCCAACTGCGCAAGCCAAGCGATTATGTTGTAACGTGTAGTAACACGAGAAACACTGCTAAGACATTAAGGCTCTGAATTAGGGCTGAACTATATTTTGCATGTGATACTCAAGCACATATCTTTAGTAAAGCCGGATCTTTGATTAGTAATAAATCTCCATCACCTGTTTTCAGACGGAGCGGAATTTAATACACAGAGCCATAGTTTGCAGACAAGCTACACAATATCATGTTCACTATCGCACGCGATTCATCGGTGATTACACGTGTGATTTGCATAGCTTGTCAGTGATCTATGGCTCTGCGTATTAAATGCCACTTCATTTGAAAACAGGTGATGGAGTTTTATTACTAATGAAAGAACCGGCTTTAATGGGGAGATGCGCGTGACTATCGCATGCAAAATATTGTGCAGCCCCACTCTGAATTCATTTTTGTTACATGGGGAAAAAAAGAAGCTCTGACATTTTGATAACTCATCTTACATTGCGCTGGGAAAAAGTAGTGTTATTTTCAAGCAACCTTAGAATACAAATTCACTATCAAAATACCAACTTTCTGTTTTCTGAAGTTGCATTCAAACCTCACTTGGTTTAAAATCTTTTCTAAATATAAAAGGCTGCATGAATGGTTCTTGATTCTAAGACGGGCAGAACAAGCCACAGCTCAAAAGCGAAGGCAGAAACAACACTTAGTGGCCCTGGAACAACAAAGCAGCAAAAAAAAAACCTTTTTCACAAGTTCACTTAAACTCTCAATGGATTGTGGTCCACTGCTGAAGAAAGAGAGCTGTGTGGCTACAACGGTCTCAAGCGTGAAAGAAAAGCCTTTAATAATCTCAGTTGTATTGCTAGGGGACAAAACAAGAAGATAAAAAACATCAATCTCAGAATAAGAGAAAGTATAACGATCTGTTTTCTCAGAAAACTGTGAAGGGAGTGTGTTTATGTGTAGGAGGTTCTCTGCTTTGTGGTTAACATAGGATTTTATTTATCTGATCTTGTAATGCTTTTGAATATATTATCCTATGGTGTGACATAGCAAAATGTCTAAAAACAAAAAGCAAAATTATCTCTCCCAAAGACTTCTGAATCACTGTTCACATGTTCACATGTATTGGGGCTTGAAAAAGCTTTCAGAGGTCACAGGACCATTAAGTACGGCACAGACAATCTGTGAACAGCCCGTTCACACCTACATACAATATAAGCTTAGCCTCAACAGCACATTTAAAGCATTTTTCTCCTTCCATGAAACACCTAGTGGTGTGAGACTTTCCAATTACATGCTAAGATAAGTAGCACTAAAAGGATGACGACATTTCATAATCTTTCAATGACTTTATCCTCACTGATGTCACTTCAGGCACATACTTCAGGCACATAGCATCTTGACATTTTAAGCATCATTTTTGCAGTCAGGTCTCACTCCATTATGGTTTGTAGACGATAGTATCTTGTATCCAGAGATATCGACAATACCAGATGTCTTTTGTCGATAGTCAAGACAATATTGGGCTCATTCTTCTATTAATGTATAAAAATATTATTATTATTATTATGTGGCCTTTTATTATTGGGCTAACATTATTAAACTGTCAGTTTTTCAGTATATTTCAGGCTCTCTCTCTCTCTCTCTCTCTCTCTCTCTCTCTCTCTCACATACATGTGGTTAAAATCCCCGAATTGCCTGTGATAAGTACAGAGAGTCTCTCTCTTGCCCCCACCCACCCATACATGATAACATCATGTATCGGCGATCTCACAAGCTGGCGATATGACAATATGAAAAATTACCATTTTGCGCAACCATGGTTTGTAACACTCATTGAAACTTTTTATGGACCAATAAATTCCTGGCATTTAAAATAATCAAGACCAACAAATATTTTCATTCAATATTCTCTAACACTAGAAAACATAAAAGTCTTAAAAGGAAAATTGTTAGCAAATAATTCATTTTGACTGTTTTTGGAAATTAAGTCTTAACTTGTCATGAAGCTAAATTGTAAAACCATGATGAGCATTTAGTCCAGCATAGTAAAGCAGTACATTTTGTTTTCCTGATAAATCACCTCACTAAAGATAATATACCACCTATTCCAAGGTTTCTCAACACTGGCGCTCAAGGTCCATCTTCCTGCTGCGATCCATTTACCTCGGGATGCCAAAGCTGGGAATGATGTCACACCGAGTTGACAACGTTCCAGCTCACAGCTCAGAAAACCAAGATGGACCTATTCATTGATAGCAACACAAGTCGATAAAAAGACAGTATTTTGTTGGCTCTGAGAAGCCTTGCTAGATTCTAAAGTTAAGGTTATAGTGGTTCCTCTGAGTTTGAGTGGGAATTCCAACTTGAGGGGTATTTCAGTTCAAAGTTTCAACTAGGAACTTGGAATTTGAAATACAAAAGGAATGTACCTTGATCAAATCATTAGGTTTTTTCTGGTGTTTTTTTTATCTCATTTAAAAAAACAACTACATAATAATTTTTAAGAACAAATATATATAACTAAATATGCGCAAGTGCAAATATACAAAAACAATAAAAATAATAAAAACAAAACTGATAAGAGCAATTATATAGAGTCTTTCAGCTTGTGTTTTTAGTTAGGATTGGAGTTTAGCTCTGCAGGAAAGTGGACCTCGATGGCCAGAGTTGAGAACCTCTGAGCGACAGACACAAAAGCATAAAAACACATGGTCCTGTTGAGGAGATGAAGCCATCTCTGAGCTCTCACCTGTGTCGATGCTCATCATGAGCTCCCACGCCATGTATGACCTGTCTGCTGCTGTGCCTCGCCTCCTTCTCCGACTCGATGTGCGGTATCAACACGTCCTCCAAACCAAAGTCAAAGCGCTTGTGTTTGGAATTGTCCGGGAGAAAGAAAAATGCTCCGAAGCACAAGGTGATGAAGGCACTGAGGATGAGGAGGAGGATGAACTTCTCTGAGAGCCGCAAGGTGGCCCTGTGATGGGGGAATGAGGAGGCACCTGGTGAGAGGGTAGGTATCCTACGGCCCGATAGTGGCAATAGAGCCGGCGTGGTCATATTTTGACGATGAACTGGAATATGGCGGGATAAGTGTCAAGGTTGTTTTTGTGTAAGCCACACTATTATCTCATTGCGGTATTAGGAACTTTACTGCCGAACGTCTGCTTGTCTCTTAGAAATGGAGTTGTCCTGTAGATCACAACTGATTCCACATGCTCTGAAAACAAAGACAGACAGTTTTAGATACTGACTATCACGAGGCATTCAACAGAAGCTTGTCATTAAAAATGCACTTCAGTTTCCATGGCAATTATGTTAAGCAGCAGTAAGAACACAAGTCTAAATTTTACTACACAACAGGCAGCAGCTCCAGCCCTCTCATATGATTCTCTGGGTCTTGTAATCATTTTAGCAGTCATTAAAGTAAACTGGTTCAATATTTCTGTAACGTAATATAGGCTTTTTAAGTGGTCTATAATTACGAGCAACAAGTACAGGCGATAAACGAGTTGCCAAGTTGAGAGATGTTAGAAGGGGCATGTTGATTTAAAACATGGTGAAAGCACAAATATATAGAGTCTGTATCCATGCATGTGCCAAGCACTTCCGCGGTTTGCTTAACATTCAATTGTGACACCATGCAAAAATAAGTGAGAGATGTAGATATACATCATAACATAGTTATTTGGTTGTTTTGTTCCCAACTTAAATGTTTGACATCTCCAAAAAAGCCAGATTTGGAGGTTCCCATGTGCACTTGAAGGCAGCAATAGATACTGCAGAAATAGCAAGAGTGCAATGCAATTACTAGTATACTATTTTGATACCACCTCGCTCTGAATGGTGTTTCTCTTACCAGCAAGTCAAAAATAGAAAATGTACAGCTAGAGTTCAGCAATTACAGTAGCTGTCTAAAATACTGCATACTGTCTAGTAAGTGCTACAGTTTGTTTAAATGAAGGTTACTTTGCGAAAGTATGTTTTATAAAGTATGAATATGGGTAGTTTAAACAAAATCTTTAACATAGTCACTGTCGCGTAACCTACCACAGCAACTTCATTGCCTCTCACAACTCCTCTCCTGTGGCCTCATGGGATAGTAGTGTTTATCAGATGCACACCGAAAGTAATGCTGCTACCTTTCTTCCACTGTTTAATAAATACCATGATTTTAGGCATACTAGTCTATTGGCTAATTATTCTGTGTAACTGGTCAAATTTTGCTACTTGATATAAATTACTCTATAGTGAACACTGCACATCACACATTGTGTGATTAATTGTAGGGACTGAAAGAGAAATCTTAGCTTTTTTTCGTAGTACTACACCACTCAATAAATACATGGATTTTTGGTCTGGCCATACACATATAGTCAACATTTATCATGAGGACGCTCAAGCATGCTTTGTGGCCCAACATTTTTTAAATCCGGTCTACCTGAACGCCTTGTTTGGACTATAACGTTATAATTATACATTATATCAAAGCGTGTCAATTAGCATGCACCAAAAACATACAGTTCAGCACAGAGACGCTTTTAGCGGTGAGCATAACAATGTGACACCTGTACAAGTGTTTCCTCTCGATTAAGCGGTTCAGGCTCAAAACACCGGTCGTAAATTTGACACCACGCAGTATTTTTTTCTCATATGTTGGTGAAACAAATGTGTGCACATACCGTTAGGGTCTTTTTATCATTCCGTTCCATGATCTGAAGCTTCTCTGTGTCAAGGCGGGTTGGGTCGAGTCGTTATCCTTACGATAAACGCCGAGTCCACCCTCACCGCCCGTTTGGCGTATTATTTATCATAAACTAGCAATACAATAACCTGTTATCCGTAAGAGAAAGCAGTTTGATGAGAAGAAAAGCAAAACAGCAACGTAACCTAAGTAAACATAAAGAAAACTGGACACGCGGATAGTAAACACAATGACACAGCACTAGGTGCTTTCGTTATGCTTGTTAACGATAAAAGTTCGCATAACATTACGCGCTTTCCACGGTAAATATCGCGGAGCGCGCGCGGTGTTTCAGCCCAGGCCTGGTTCTCTTGATGCCGTGGCAGCGTCTCAGAACCGGAGAGCGATATCTAGAGCCGATACAATAATGAAAGTAAACACGGTTGTATCGCAGCCGCTGGCTGATCCTCTCTACATACTGTCCTATTTTAATGAAAGATCACGCCGGCCTGCGCTGGACGTGTGCTGCGCTGTTTTCCTCCAGTAAAGGCATTCAGCTGGCAGCCGTGTAGCGGACTGATCCCGTCCTGCCGCTGCTGCATCACCTTGTCGGTGCCTCGGGATCAATCGGCGCCAAAGACCATAAATCCACAATTAATGCCTGAAAGCTGCCAGGTTCACGTTCATGTTTGTGCTTCTGTAAACTGAAGCATTTGCGATTAGTACCACCGCCTCCCTTACGTCTTGGATCCTCCTTTATTTCTGTAGCCGTGTGCGCCGCCAGGCTCCAGTATCCAGGATGTTGTTACTGCAACAGCTAACGTTACTCCTCCTCTCAGTCCTCCAACATCAAGTCAGCTGCCGTTTGGTAAAGCCAGGGAGCGTCGCTCAAGTACGAGCCTCAATAGGAAACGCAAAATCAATGGCGGTCAATTTTGGACGGTAGAGGCAAAACAGCATTTAAAGTGCCCCTATTGTGCCATTTTAAAGGTTGCTAATATTGATTCATGAGTCTCTTAAAACAGGCTTACATGTATGCAAGGTCAAAAAACACTTTAGTTTTCTCCAAAAATGTATTTAATTTTACCCCATTTTTAAATTATTCCTGTATGACGCGAGACTTCCGTGAGCCCTCATTGCTGTGATTGGTCAGATAGCGCAGTCCTTTATGATTGGTCTATACAGCGTGTTCTTGACATGATGTAATCCACGTGGAAATAGTACTGTTTTTGGGCGGGGCAAGTTGTTTGCGACATTATGCAAATATGTTACTTAGTGACTCGTTTAGGCAAATGTAAGCAGACTTTTAATAGACAATAACTTTATTTACTGTGCAACAAAAGTTTGTTAAGTTTAAGTTGATGTATTAAAATAACTAAAACTAAATAAACTAAAACTTTACAAAAACTACATAGACCTACACTTGATTAAAATATCACAAAACATAATGCAAATAAATTAAATGATAAAACACAAAATTACTAAAAAAGATTTAAAATAAATTTTAAATTGAAAATAACATGTTCACAATGGTAAGGGCCGAGATGATTAGTTGCATCCACATTTTATTTAAAATAATATTAAATAAAAAAATAAAAAAGTTTCATGTTATGGTTTATTTAGCTATAATGACTGGCTGGTCTTGGATTTGTGTGTAAAATTGTTATGAATTTGTGTGCAAGCAGTTGAAAAAAACTAAATATATGTAACATTTTGGTCAAGAAATCATAAGAATGATTCACAAACAATCAAATATATGTTACAATATATGTTTAATAAAATGAAAAAAATCTTAGGGATTATTTATATATAATCAAATATACATTAAACTTTTGAAGACGCTGTATTGTGGTTAAATATAAAATAGTTTGCACCCTCATATATCATAGATCCATCAAAGGACATGTTCACATTCTGCTGAGTAGACAAAAAAATGTGGCCATTTAGATCTGTCTGTGACTTAGTCCTTGAGCTGCCATAAGCGTAGTTTTTTTCTCTTGATTTAAGGATGACTTACCAGAATAACCTACAGCAAGTGTCAGTGCTGTTGAGGGTTGTGCAGAGGAAATCATGTATGTGTGAGTCATACTCAAGAAAGCAGTGGCCAAGGGAGTGGATCTGCTGTCAGTCAGTTTAAGAGGCAAACATTTGACACTCCGACAGAAGTCACTGTCAGAAAGAAGCAGTTGTGCTCTGCTGAGTTTCTCAGTTTTCTGTGAGAATATGACACGGATCACTGGCCAAAAGAAGAATTGCCTCAAACCTCAGTCCATACACAACAAAAAAGACTGGATTAAGAAAAAATAATTCACCACAAACCTCTGTGAAGGCAAAACGAGGACGAAGATACAGGAAAAAGGAAAGGGAACGGGTGATTGAAAGGTTTATCTGTTACTTTAAGTGCAGTAGAGGTGAGACCATCCTCTGGTGGACCCGTATAATAAGGCGGGATGTGCTTTGAGACTTCAAACAGAGGAATGGTGACCGATGACAGTTTAAAGCAAATGAATGGGATACAGCTTCAACCTTGAGAAGTCCAGGCAAGGGCGAGTTGATTGGCTTTGCAGGACAAAAGCGTCTGTCAATTGCATATCCTGTCATATAGAAATGTAGATAAGGGGGACTGTATCTGACATTCCACTTAATGAGGCGACACAGCACTCACCATAATGCCAAATAAACTACTTAGTAGACCCATAAAGAAATCTAATTTACCCTATAGTAATTAAGCAATACATTAAATAGTATAATAACATCTGAGCTGTATACAGCCAGGTTAAGGCAGAACATTTCAAATGCAGTAATAATAACCCTCACAATTAAAAATATCTTTTTTTTGGTTTTATACAACGGTTTATTAAAGAGAACACATGTTGAACACATTAATGCCAACTGTTCACTATTGTGAACCAAATGTTGCCCGTTACTGAAAATGAATCCTTGAGTGAGTGAATGAATCAATAAGTCATTCATAAACACAGTCACTTGTTGCCATCTACTGGTGTAATGATGTAACCTGCAAACAAATGGACAGGTAATCCAAGATCCGCCCGAGTCTGTGTATTATGGGACTGAATGACTGCACAAGATAAAGTGGTTTCTGACACCGCAACAAATGGCATTTCCCTCAGCACTGATGTATAATGGTAGGTATAATGGCATCAGTCATACTGTTTCCAGGTAAGCAAAAGAGGGACATTGTAGCCTATGCAAGACAAAGCCAAAAGTTAGCAAATGCTTGAGATTTTCATCTCTCATACGCTTTACAGTGTAACTTTGTGGAAATAATTATCTTTTTATAAAGCAGAAAACTTTATTACTGTGTTACCACACAAATGACTTGCTAAATGGGCTATGCAGTACACAAGCGTATTAATCACTAGTTTTTATTGCTGACACTGTATTTTATTTATTTGCAAACATTTGGCCATAACTATGTCATAGTTGTGATCTTATGCAGTTATTGAAAGAGAATGCCCTCTGTTGCCCTCTTTATTTACTCACCTGCAATTTGTTCCAAACCTGTATGAGATTTAGTTTTTAGTATGAGAAGGTATTCTGAAGAATGTGTGCTGATGGTCTCTATTGACCTCCACATTATTATTAATATTTTCCATACAAAGTAAATGAAACCAGCATATCTGTTTGGTTAACCGCATTATTTTAAGAAAATAATTCATACAGGTCTGGAACTTAAAGAGTAAATAGTCATGAATGTACATTTGACATCTCAAACTATGATCAATGATGAATAATATAAATTAAGCATGCTGCACGTCCTCTTCATTAATTTTTTTTTTTTTTTTTTTTTAAGTGCCATCTCTTTAATTGTGCGAGTGAGCATCTCCAGCTCTGTTACTAAAAATATCTGAGGTGCCCAAAGGGGACTAAACACTATGTTATGCAAGTTGTCCTGGAAACCACATTTCTCCTGGTGAATGAATTATTGACAAACTGCTAATGTTAACTAATCCAACTGAATAATTCAGCCGCAGCACAGTCCCGGATTCTGCTCTCTGGCACATGCGTTATTCTTCCTTTCAGTGCTTTTTGCAGGCATGATAAAGAAGCTTTTAGCCTGGGTTGTCAAGCTTTGTCATAACATTCTAGTCTCGGCTCTGTGACATGACATGTGGCTGACAGGTGAGGAAGAGTTCTCACCTTGCGAAGGATTGATGGGAGATTAGAGATCTGAGGCAGACTGTAGTCACATACTAATGGTTATGGCAAAAGCGCATAGTGTGTACATCAGACAGAGCAATTTACAAAAGGGCATGTGCAGGAAAAATAACAAAGAGAAAGAGAATACACATTAGACCTCAAGTGTGAATGATAAATGAAGTGTAGATAAAGAGAAGAGCTCGTGGAGGCAAACGTTGCCAAACAAGACAATGTGTTTAAGACAGAGAGATGACAAATGCAGTGAGAAGAGGAGGCAGCTGAATGACTGAGTGCATCCAACATCAACAGATATGATAGCAAGCAGCTCTCGAGCCCATGAGGATTACGTAAAGCCGTTCACAGAAGAAGTGTACACCAAGGAATTCGAGGTTTCTGGAAAACAGGCAATGAGTTTAACGATGCACACCATTAGTGACGTCCTATTGAAGACAAACAAGTAAGTACAAATGTGTGTGTGTGTGTGTGTACATACAAACACACATACATGCACATATGCTTTCTATTGTGATCTGCATCAGGCAAATGATTTTATTCATGTAATGTAACTACTTCTTCTTTGAACTTTCCTCCATCCAAACCCCCTTTCCAAGAGCCATTTAGACTCTATCCAGGTCATGGCATCAGTGTATCAGACCCTTCCCCCTAAAGAGACTTGAATCTGTGATGCGTGCTGTCAAACCCTGTGAATTCAGATGAATGCATAGCCCTTTAGATTTCATATGTGGGTCACAAATGAGTTTTCTTCGAGACTCCACTCTGACATGCAAATTAGATTTAGCACAACTTTTATATATGTTAATCAATAAATATTTACTTGATCACTTAGAATATGTTCTTGGATCAGCAACTTTTGCTGTTTTATGAATAAGAAATGCAAAATCCATACATACATTATTTATATTTAGAAGATAATACAGGTGAATCTTTGTACAGATATGTGACCCCAAAGCCATTCAGCAGGGTCAATATATTTATATATAATCTAAAAGCTGAATAAACAAGCTTTCTATTAATGTATGATTGGATGTTTTACAGTATTTGGCTGAGATACAACTATTTGAAAAATAGAGAGACAAATATTGAGAGATTTGTCTGTTAAGTTGTGCAAATTAAGTTCTTAACACTAATCAAATATTTTGATACATTTAAGGTAAGAAATGAAAATATTGTCATGGAACATGATCTTTACTTAATACAAAAATTTAAAAAGGCATAAAAGAAATGTTTATAATTTTGACCCATACTTTGTTGTTGGCTATTGCTACACTATATCTGTGCTATTTTGTCCATATTTAAACCATATGAAATGCCTTTCTATAAACAAAAAATGAACTATAAAATATTCAAAGACTTCTTAATAACTACTTCATATAAAACTATATCAGATAACCAGTAGATTATAATGAATAAATAATTAAATATTACATTGAACAGTTCTGTTTGCAGGCTTAGAAGTCCTCAAGTCCGTGACTGTGTAAGCTCAGAGATTTCACAGAGAAAAGCATGTACGGTGTCCTTCTGAATCAGATCCACTGTCACTTTAATCCACTGCTTTCTATGTGCATGGCATAGTGGGAAATAGAGCAAATATTATTTCAAGTAAACAACATGATGTAGAAATATTACAAGAATGACACAAGAAAAATACTTTAATACAGAATACAAATGGTGTATTTTAATAAGGGATAGTGTTGCTTTTTAAAGCCTGAGACGAAGTCTTTCCATGGGTGCTTCTCATTTCTTATTTGTGCATCCTCGTTTCCTTTCCTCGCTTCCTTTCCTCGTGTCTTAGCTCCACCT
>JAUMHP010000057.1:11592684-11610853 GCA_032361065.1 Enteromius trimaculatus
AGAATTGAGATGTCCTTCAAGATGGCTGAGCTCGATCGGTTTCCGGGTCATAGGATGGAGGACAGAGGACCGAGGAGGGATATTGAGAAGCACCCCATGATTCTGGTGCACTTGTAAATACAGACGCCAAGCAATGACACTTCCGCACAAAGCACTGCTGCCATCTAGTGTTAGAAAGGACAATCCGGTATGCTGTCCACCTTGTTGAACCGTTAAAAGGTTCAACCACAAAATGAAAATGTAGAGACATTTTGCATTACATCACTTGCTCACCAGTGAATGGGTGCCATCAGAATGTCATTTGAAACAGCTGATAAATCACAATAAACCACAAGTAATCAATATGACTCCAGTCTCTCGATTATCTTGGAAGTAAAAAAAAAAAAAAAAAGTCTTTTAACTTCTTTAAACCATCACTTCTGATTTGTAAAAATCTGTGTTTTTAAAGTAAAAAGTGACAAATGCATCTATAAAGACTCACTTACAACTGGTTATATGAGAACCAAACAATAACTGCATAGATTAAAATATATTACTCAATTAGCAAGGCAAACAACATGGTGGTGATATCCACATTTCTGTATAAAACTCTAAAATATAAAACATCACATTAACAACGAATCAATACTATCTTTACAATCAATACTGGAAGTTTAGTATCCACACAAGTGAAGAGGTAAATGTTGTTTAATCTGTGGAACCAAAGCAACATATACAAAGACAAGAGAAATGTAATGGATGAATACAGTAACAACGGCAGTCTTTGGAGTCATGCACACATATAAAAATATAATAACGCATAACTCGTTGCTCATACAACTGGATAATATAAAAGGAAACATGCAAATTATCATTAAAGATGAAACATAAAACAGTGCATACAATATTTCTTCAAATCATGCTGATCGTGATAAAATACAAAACAATATGATGCCACAGATATTCAAATTTTACAGCGATTAAAAATAACGAGTGTAAAGAAAACAACATTTAAATCTTTACAATACTGATTGTGTAGTGTGTAAAGCATTTAGTGTTGGCACTTTGTACAACAGACAGGACAATTTAGGGACAGGACAGGACAATATATATATATATATATATATATATATTTATTTTTTTCCCCCATACTGCAATGATTTTAAATATTAGCACTGCTGAAACAAATAAAAAAGTTTATCACACAAATGAAGGCATAAATCTTTGTTAAAAAGGGCAACATGAAAAACACAATGTGATTTTTCATTTATTGTGAATTATGTAGGCTGGTTGAGAAGATTCAAGTATGTTCATGAGCTTATGGTTATGTTAATCAGATGGAGTGTATAATTGCTCTGTGTCAGAGCTCCACAGTCCTGAGGTGTCCTCGAGGAGAAACACTGCCCAGGTTATGTAGAACACACTCCGAGGCCTCCGCTACACTCCCACAACATGACCAGTGGGGCTTACCGGGGTGTCCTTTATGACCATGTCCACAACCCTGGAACCCTCCTGAGTGCACACACACACATAAATTCATATTAGGTGAAAACATACTTTTTTATCATTACTATTATTAATTAAAAATTTTTGGGAGTAAACAGTACCTGGCATAGTTCCTGTGCAGCCACAGCGTGCCTCTTTAGCGCCCCCACTTGAGCAGAAGGAACAACAATGGAATATGCCACGATGGCGTCTAAACTTTGTTTTCACATTTAGAACAAACGGTGAACCCTAGAAACCAAGTATTGCTAGAATATAATTCCCAGCATCACTGATATTCCTTTAAACTTGCCAATAATCATACAATTATTAGACAAAGTGGTACTGGTTTAAATGAACACTTACCTGGACATGCTGGGTTTTAACACAGACCCACACAGAGTAGAGACCTGCTTCAGCTGGGGTGTAGGACACATCATAGGAACCATCACCCTTATCCACCACAGCCGCCTCCACAGAGCTGTAATGTGACAGAACAATGTTAAAGGACAGCTATTTTGCCTCTTTTATAATATACCGTTGGTCTCAGGTGTCTCAAGAATGTGTATATGAAATTTCAGCTCCCAGCTCATTTATTATATCATTATGAAGAGTGAAAGCAAAATCAAGCTGTTTACATCCATGCCTCTTTAAATGCAAATGAGGTGCTGTTTCCCCGCCCCCTTTTCTAGAAATGGGCTAAGCCTTTACAGCTCTTTCCTCAGATACGCTACTAAAAAACATGTTTGGTTTTGATGATAATGTCTATCATGCTGAAATCATGCGTTTTAAACCATCTTAGGTTAATCTTCTGATATGATATACTTTTTTTCTGAGCGTCTGTCACAAACTTTTGAACTTTGGCCACGGCTTTAGAACTAATACACCATTGCTGCTTGCGACTGGGGGTGAAATCATGCAGTTATATTAAAATCTAAATGGCTTGTTTTTTCACAAGCTTGCAATGAAAGGCTTGCTTAAAAAAGTAATTGGTTCTTATTTTTCACATTTTCTAGGTTTTAGATGCACCAGGGACCCAATTATAGCACTTAAACACGAAAAAAGTCTGATTTTCAAAATGTCACCTCTAAGAGATGATGTTAGGCGCTGATATTATTTTTAGTTTAAATTGCTGTGTATTTTGCATTCAGTTTATTATCACCATTACAGAAATCTCTTTCTGTTATATATTAATAAAGTTGACAAATATGCACCACATTAAGCTTAATAGTTCATTAATACCAGATCAAAATTCTATTTTCAATTAAAATACATAAATTACATTAAGGTCTAAATAGTAACATTTTAAAAGGCTGAAAATATTTATTTGCTCATGAATAAAAGATAATATATATAAAAAAATTAATTAATTAGTACATTAATAGTTCATTAGGAATCTGTGATTAGAAATGAACGTTTACCACTGCTACATGTACATTTATTAGAGATTCTTTGACTATATAACAATGTAGTGGTTTTAATTTTTCCATATACACTCACCAGCCCTTCCTCTCCTTGTGCACAATGCTGACCAGCACAGGGTCTCCACCTCGGCCCATCTGCTCTCCGGAGGAGTCTCTGCAAACCAGAGTGAACTCTCCCCTCTGACCTTCACGACCTCGTTCCACACCTGTGAGTTTTTCAAGTACAGACACGCTAGATTATATAGCGGAAGTAACAACAGATCTTTTTTTCTAAATTGTGACATGCATCCAAGTGAATCATTGCAAAAAAAAATTTTTATCTGAACACTAGCTTACAGTCAACGGTATTAAAGGGACACGTTTATGCAGACTAAATGAGTAGACACATTATGACATTTAAATTGTAAAGGACTAAACAGATCTGATGAAAACAAATCAAATCTGAACTGCATTGTGTTTTATTCACATTAGTGACTGCGGGAACCCTAACTTGTACGATCGACCTGCACACAACAGGCAAACAGCAGTAGTGCATTATCCTCCTGCTGTGAACCTACTTGTGGCATGCTGGGACAGAGCTGGATGAGCGTCACTTTTACAATCACACTCTACGAGCACCAGTACATAGAAAGGTTGCCATGGTAGCCAGGAATGTTGACTGCTGTTTATCCCAGTGTTGTGCCCTGGGCCTTTTGGTGTGTGCACTTGTATGTGTATGTCTATGTGTGCATGTGGGAGGGGACAAAAGTCAATATATGGTCTAACTTTCAGATACATAATCTCTACAAAGAAAGCTACAAATACACAATTTCATCTGATCTGTACGCTTTCTGAGGAATGTGCACTGTACCGTCATGTGTTTGACAAACACAGCTTAAAAGTTCACAGTAAAAACTATTTTTCACAAAAAGTCACCAAACCGAACACTTGTACTGCATGTGACCACACAGCCTATATATATTTCAGAGTTTTTAAAGAATATTCACTTATTTTAATTAGTGCTGTCTCACAAATAAATTGTGATTATTCGCATCTAAAATTAAAGTTTATGTTTACATAATAATTTACACGGTACACACATATTAAGTATATACTGTACAGTGCCCTCCGCTAATATTGGCACCCTTGGTAAAACTGAGGAAAGGTGGCTGTGAAAATAACTTTCGTTAAAAAATGTACACAATGCTAACCTATCATTGAAGTAAAACAATTGAAAATGGAGACAAAATCTCATTGTGAAATGAATGTTTTTCTCCAGTACATGTTGCAGCCAATTATTGGCACCCCTAGAACTTTTTGAGTCAAATTTGAGCAGGGTGATTTTGAACAGTCCTTGCTTCCTGTTTCACAGAAATATATATAGGAGGGGGAAACAAAGCTCAAAATCCCTTAATCATCAACACAATGAGAAATATCTAAGAATATATTTCTTATACATTCTTATATATTTCTTATATATTATATATATTTCTATATAAGTGGCTAAAGATAATTGAGCTTCACAAATTAGTGAAGTGGCTTTATGAAAAGAGCTAGAGCAGTGAAAATTATCGTTTCCACCATCAGGGAAATAATTAAGAATTTCCAATCAACATACAATGTTAGGAAACTGCCTGGAAGAGGACATATGTCTCTATTATCCTAATACACGGCGAGGAGTAGAGTTTCAGGGTCAGAAAACGCTGGTAATCTAAAGGGTCTGGAGTGATTCTGGATGAAGGTATGGTCTCTTTTCTCTTATCAGGTGTTCTCCAAACTCTTCAGGCATTACAGGAGAAAAGCTGTTCTCTTGGGAAAAGGACGTAGCAATAATTGGGTGCCAATAATTGTGGTCAACATGTATTGGAGAAAGACATTTATTTCATCACAAGATTTTTGTGAATTGTTTGAATGAAATCAAAAGGATAAACAATGCAGATTTAATTTAACAGCCACCTTTGCTCAGATTTACCCAAGGGTGCCAATATTAGTGAAGGGCACTGTATTAATACACATACAGTATATATTTTGAAAATATTTACATATATATATTATTTTACACATATATATTCTTACATTTTGTACTATATATAAAAGTATATTTTTTAATATAGAATTTTTTTTTTCTTTAATAGGCCTATATACATGCATGTGTTTGTATTTATATATAGAACTTTTTGATTAAGAAGTATAAATTAATCCAGTTCAGAAAGCAAAGTAAAACATTTGTTTATAAATCAGACTAATCTATTCAACATACTGACTCGATATAATCTAATCGAAGTTGACTTTAATGCCCGTGTGTCATTTTTGAAGCTTGAAACTGTCAAATTCCATACATTGCATGGACTGCATTTTCAGGTATGGTTCTACATGGATTTAGAAAAAAAGACCACCAACCACCATTGTCTACCCTACTCTCACCTTCTCCCTGGATCGTGCACTTGCTGGGATCCACAGTCTTGGTATGAATGACTCCCACCACAGGAAACCCCTGCAGCTCTCCAGCACTCTCTTGAGGAAGGAAACAGATGCTGCTGGCATTATCAGGGGCGACCGTCATTGAGTGTGGGTCGAATCCTGCCTCCACGAGGTTCATCAGCCTCCTCATAGTAACTCCTTTGGCACTGAGGATTTCAGCGTCAGAACCACACGTGAGCAGGCGTTCAGCAAAGTCCACCCCACCTTGGACATCAGACAAGGCCTGCTGCAGCTGAGCCTTCTGCAGATGTAGTTGGTTCCTGCGCTGCAACCTTAAGTCCTCCAGTGACCGCAGCAGCGAGAAGCAATGAGCCTCCACCGCGCTGACATAGCTCCGAGCAAACGTCCGGATCTCACCCGCCAAAGTGTCAGCCCGTGCCTGCAGCGCCTCTTGGGATGTGTCTATGCGTCTCAGAGACTCCTCCAGACGGGCAAGACGAGGTCTTAAGCTCCTGACCACCAGATCTCTGATGCGATCGCCATGATGGCCGATGACTTCATGGGCAGAGATGCAGTGGTGGTCGCGGTGAAAGGTGGCCGCACACTCCAGGCACACGGTGAGGTCACACGGCTCACAGAAGAGTCGTAACTCCTGGCCAGGATGAAGCGAGCACAGGACGGGTCTAGAGAGACGACCCTGAGACTTCAGCTCCTGTAGGCTTTGAATAGAGTGAGAGGATGTCCTCTTCTGTCTCCTGCAAAGAGGATTACAAGAGTTTTGACATTAAAAATTACAGGAAATATGTTGCATTTAAGTCATGTCAGAGAGATTGCATTAATGAGATAAACACGTGGTATTTTGAGTGTGACTGATTTTTTTGAGTCCAGAGTTTAAGATTAAGTCTCTGAAATCTCATACTTTCTGAGTAGGTGCTGCTTTTTAATAAATTAGTTCTATATAGTATGACTGTGTAGTTTGAGTGTAATCTGGTCATATTTCACTTCGTCCTTGTTATGTGACCTACACAATCTTGTTACTCCTTTTCAGTTGCCTCATGGGATAGTAAAGTGTCCTCTGGGTGTGTACTTTAGAATAATACTGGAAGTAGAAGGTCATTCAGGTGTTTTTCACCTACTGTATAGTAGGAAAATATGCATATTCAGATGCAGCCATTTAGTTTTTTTTATTCTATTTATAAAAACGTTCAAATGGGTCATAAAATCGGTAAAGCACAGATTATTAACTGTTATCCATTGCAGTAAATGAACATCATGCTCTCAAAATGCATCTATTTGGAAAGAAAATATTGATAATGATAACATTTTATATTATTTTTGTAGAAAACATTTATTTTTATATTTTAAAAAAAATGTCTTAATGCTTCTGTCTATACAGTGGAACCAAAACAGTATGGTTCCCAACATTCTTTCAAATATATTCTCATTCAAGTTTTTTCTAAAACAACATGAAGGTGAAAAAAGGCCTGAACTTTTATTTTTCTGGTTGAGATATGGCTTTACCTTCTCCATTTCTGTTGAGTAAAGTCATTCATGTCTTATAAGGGTTAATAAATTACTTGTTTACTTTTTTCGTGTTAATCGCCGAACAGCCTCTGATAAACTGACCTGTGGGCCTGACTGCAGAAGTCGCAGAGGTTGACGCAGCACACCTCGCAGCGCTTCCCCGCGTCGCTGTCGCTGCACAAGTCGCACAAAACCCTGCAGTCCACCTGCAGCGTCTCCGCGAAGACCTCGTCCAGTGCGAGATGGTCAGTAGTCAGTCCATCCACGCCCGATGGGGGCAGATCCACCTCCGAATCGCACTCAGGACACAGGATCGTTGAGCCAGCGTTGCGCCGGTTCGTGTCTGGCGAGCGTAGTTCACCGTTCACGCGGCGCTCAGAGAACGGCTCGCGCTGGCGAATGCAGTCCGCGCAGAACGTGTGCAAGCAGGGCAGGATTTTAGGGTCTCGATACATCCGACTGCAAACACCACAGACCGCTTTGGACTTCTTCCCAGTGTCCCCATTGCTTTCAGCTTCTGGCTTTTCTTCATGAACTAATCGCTCTTTGCGAAGTGACATAGTAGTTTATGTTATTATATTTTACTGTAATGCGATTTTATACAGAACCTGTACTGTAAATTAGCGAATCGTCTTTGGCAAATCTCGTCATTTACTAAAAATGCAACTCTCACCAAACTTAACTTAACTTTTTCGCTCATGTTATTTGAGAACGTATCTCTTCGTCCAATCATATTACGCGTGCATGTTTAGGGGCGTGGCCTGAAATCCAACTCTGTCCAAGCGTGTAAAAAGAGAAACCCGTGCATGTAAAACACGCGTGGAATATGGGTGTCCCCATCTGCTGGCTAGACAAATCAAGACACAAGATCACACAGCACCCAAAGGTCAAAGATTGCAAATATGCAGTTTATGCTTTATTTCCCGCCTTTTAGAACACGGAACAAACCAGAGAACACTAGCCTTTATGTACGTTTGGCTAGTAATAAAGATGCACAATGTAAAACAAGCCTCTGTTTTGCTATGACAGTATCATCAGTGTTGGTAGTAACGCGTTACAAAAGTAATACATTACAGTAATATATTACTTTGTGCTGTAACGCAGTAGTGTAAGGCAGTACAAATATGTTTCAGTAATATTTTACTCGGTACATGTTTAGTAATGCTTGCGTCACAACACACTTTTAGCCGAAATTTTTATTGTTCAAAAAACATCAAGTCAGCTCTATTTTCTGTTTGTGGTCAGTTATTATCCACGTGTGGTGTACAGGTTTTTAGATGAATATTAAAGGACAGCTTCTAATATATATGTGTAGAGCGATTTATTGAATTCATCTCGCTCTCGCTGGCGTAACCTTGTATTTGTGACGTGGTCAAGTGAAGGCATATTTAGGGCATGTTTTACAGGAGTGTCGCGAGGCTACTGGCCCAACAGTGGAAACGTGGCATGATTTCGTCCTGTGTTCCAGGTCTGAGGCTATTAGCTCTGCCCGCTCACACTGGCCAGTGACCCGAGCACGTATTTATTTTCCTTCCACCAAAACAGCTTATACTGTTTCATCTAATAAAATAATTAATAATTATAAATAACAAAATAATTATATTTCGTTTTTTTTTTTATTAAGTTAATTTAGAAAAATGCTTGGAGCATTTTTGTTTTAAGTAACGACAGATGGCCAGCGGCAGACAGTGCTGATCATAAACTATGTTTATGATTTATGAGTTAACAATTTTACCTTTTCAAATCATCACAACTTGCCTAAAATGCAATATTCAATTCAATTCACATCAATTCATATCAATAAAAACATTTCAAGCATAGATGATAGAGTATAGACACCTTGTATAGAGTAATACAGGAGTCATGTAACGCATTACAATTTTGAATCAGTAATATTGTAATGTTACTGTTATTTAAAAGTAATGCATTGCCTTACAAGTTATATATAATGTATTACAGTTTGGAAGTAACTTGCACAACACTGAGTATCATTGTATTGATTAGACAGATATTAAATAGCTGATCCTTTATCAATTATACTTTACAGTAAGGTCCCAGTCGTTTATGTTAATTAGCCTAATAACTAATTAACAACAATAGCAATAATATTTAACACAAGTAATGTTTATTAATCTTTGTTAATGTTAGGTTAGTTGTACAATATTAATGGATAAAACTATTGATTTTAATAATGTACTGATTTTATATTAATATTTCAGTAGAGTAATATTTACTCATTAAATATTGAAATTAGCGTGATTATTTGTGTAAAAAGTCAATTGGATATTCAACTTGTTGATATTAGAACAATATTTATTGGTATTGCAAACATTTTACAAGAACAGTAGACAGCATGTGAAACGTATAGTCGATGATATCATATGTTTCAAGAACAGCTGATCAATTCTGTTAATAACGAAAGTTACATATCGATTGAATTCACAAAATTCAATTTTGAAAATATGTCCATTACATCTAGATTTCTACATAAGCTGATATATTCTCTTTGTTGTAAAATGTCATTATGATCAAACAAGATTGGCTTCACCATCACCAATTGTTGGTATTCCATTAGCCTATATTTAAGCAAGTAAAATTGTATTCTTGTTTTAAAAAATCTTTTGATTTAACAATTTCTGGTCAGAAGTAGGCCTACAGTTGTTGTTTTTTTAAACTGGGGACAGCACATACTGGATTGCAGACAGAAAAAAGATGACTGTGAACAGAATTTGTAATGATGGCACTTTTGTAGATGCAGCACTGAATATGAAGTATGTCCTCTCTGCCACACTGCTTTCTGGAGATAATCATAAAGAAAAGCAACATTTACTTTATTATAGAAAAATAATGTTTTTATGTTGCATTTGTAACTTATTAATCGCTGTAGCATGGGCATGCTATTTAATGTGTCACATCCAGTTTGTTAGTCCAAGTGTCCAAGCTGTCATTAAACTTGATTTGATATGCAAATGTTATGATTATGGGTGGGTCCTGCTTAATAGTTTTAACTTTACACTTTTGTTTCTTTCAACGCCACTATTTTACCTGTTACGGTTGCCTCTGAGATAGCTTTCACAAGGCTGTTCTGGATAAGACAGGTGTAGGTGTCATCTGTCTTCACTGGGTCTTTGAGGACACTAGCAACTAGCACAGTTCCTGCAGTGTTGTTAGTAAACGTGGTGCTGCTGTTTAGAAGCTGCCCACTCTGATTCAACCAGCTAACCTCTGGCTGAGGAAACCATTTCAGAGCCCGAGCAGATAGAGACCCATTCTGTTGAGTAAATGTGGGAGCTGAGAATGCTGCAAACAACACAGAGATTTCAGTGAGAAGCAAAGTTCAAATTCAAAATTATACATACATAAATAAACTACTGTGAGTTATTATTGCTTTGGCTTTTCATTCACTGGAACAGCAAAAGGTAATTTATAATAATAAAATAACTAAAATAGTTTATTAATAATTATATTTAACTGAATCCATCGTGTACTTGTGGGTGTGTAATATATATATACATGCGAATAATTATTCGTAATTACTTTAATAATATTTTATTTATTTATACAGTAATAACCTTTGCAGGTCATCAGTGAGCAACATACAATAATTTCAAGTGTTTCATTCTTAAATGAATCAGTTTTAAACAAAGTGAGTGAATGATTCAGTGAATCATTTGTATAGACAGTGGCTGTGTCCAAATCATCACACACTCCCTAAGTACATACTTGAATAGGTAACTACGTAATGAACTTTAAAAAGTATGTCAAGAAGTAGCGCCTCGTCCAGGGACTTTTTGTCTACTGGTTTATTAATAATATGAATTCGGACAAACACTGTTCACATGCTGTTTCCAACCTACTCTTCAGAAGAGAAGTGTGCGATTTCAAATGTAGCCAATCATTTGTGTGCAGTCGTTCCTAAATTAATCAGGGCTGCGAATGAATCGTTTTAGTTTCAGTGATTTAGCATCATTTTTCAACACTGGCGTATTTAATGTATAAAGCAGAACTACATTCTCCGGTTTTAAACATGAATTTACTTTGAAATAAATGAAGAAGAAATGTATTTACCAGCCACTCTAAGGTTAACGCTGGTAGTCCCTGAGACTGTTGGTGCATTGACAGAGCAGCGATACACACCGTCGTCCTCCAGCTTCACGTTTCTCAGCAGTAGGGAAGCGTTCCCCGCTGATATAGCATCTGAGAACAGTTGAGCCCTGTTTTTGAACTGTGTGTTCTGCCCCTGAAGCTGGGCTGCTTTGTTTTTGTATTCATAGACCACTCCGCTGACAGAGTCTTTCAGCCAAGTAATCGACACATCACTGAACTGCTCATTGGCAGTGTTGCTAAGGAATCTGCAATCCAGGACCACATCATCAGCAAGGTTCCCCACAGTAGAGGGACTTCTGCTTTCAACGGTACCTTGGGACACTTGCAAACAAACATGCACACAACCATTTAGGTTACAGACATCAAAAGCCCAAATGCACTTTTAGTACCGAATGTTTTACTAACCTGAAAATGCAATAGCCAGAATGAAAATAATCAGTCCTGAAATGACTACTATGAGAAAAATCATACTGCAAATGACAAATTTGATGAACATTCAGTATTGACTCATTATACGTACTATAATTGTCAGCCTTAAATGGTTTGAAAAAGCCTTACATTCCAAAGATGATTTGTCCTATTGAAGCCATTCTGGTGACCTCTTCCTACATTTAAGCAGTGTCTGTGATGAATCGATGCTCAGCTCTGCTCAGCATCTCTGTGGATGGCATAATAAATCAACAGGCTAAGACAAACGACCGCTTTCTAATCCCTCAGACAAGTTTCAAACATTACTTCCAGCGAAGGAGATCAGCACCTCCTCCCTGTGTCAATATTACCTCTGAAAGGTGTGTTCTGACATTCTTGATAACACACAGAACTAACTATTTCACCCAAATGAAAAAACGGGAGTGTGCATATAACACCAAACACACATTAATTGCTTTCTTCAGCAGTACACAAAAGAAGTTATCTTGAAGAATCAAACGGTTGACAGTCATTGAAAAAAAAAAAAAAACTATGGAAGTCAATGGCTACCATCAGTTGTTTGGTTAGCAACTCATACAGGTTTGCAACAACACAAGGGTGAGCAAATAAAGACAAAATGTGAATTTTTGTATTAACTGTCACTTTAAGGGGGAAAAGTAGCCTACAGAAACCTGTTTTTTTAATCCACGACTGCATGCAGGGTCTTTATGTGATTTTAAAACTTTTTTAACTTGCACCTGTTCACGTGTAGATGCTAAAAGATATAACATTTTATTAGAATCATTTTGTGACGCAATGGTCAAAAAGAGCTATTCCGTTAAAACAGTATCATGAGATCCTTAATTTAAGTGAAAGAAAAGTTTTCAAAAGCAAACCCCCCCCCCCTGCCCCCCACCTCTGCTTTTTTCACAATTCGCACCATGCTTATGATATTGCGAAAGTATTTGTTAAAGGATTTTGTCATTACGGGTCAGTTTGTGAGATTGGTGTATGATTATGAGAAATCATATACCAACAGAAAAACATATGCTGGCACAGTAATGTATGTGGGAAAAAAACATATTTTGCAATTGTGGTCTTGGATGCAGACATCAGGTGACTTTTAGCTCTTTTACTTCACTTTTCATAAAAATTGACAGAGGAGCCTGGCTCATGCAGACACATGCAATCAGTCCTGTTAATCAAAAACAGTATTTTACAGATGAATGAAGTTTGTGTCTGTGGATTCTATTAGCATAGTGATATTCTGAGGAGAAAAAGAAAGTATCACTGAATACAAGAAACACAACTGTAGGAAAATGTTTGAATGCGAAGGATTCATGAAATTATTTGTTTTCAGAGAAATAGCATGATCGAGATGTTACACTAATTTCAATTAGTAAAATTTCAATTGTTATTTTTTTTTTTTGTGGGGATCTAGGAAAATGACTTTGTAAAATGTACAGGGAAAAAGAGATACATTTGAGGATGCACACTGTAAAAATGATTTTAAAGTTGTATATAAAACAACAATAATTAGAGATTTTAAAAGAACATAATTTTTTTTCTGTATTCTTATTAATTGATTTACTTATTAATGTAAAGAAAGATCACACTATTGTTGCAGTTGTGTAATCAGCGTTTCATGGGCTGTCAAACGCTCATACTGAAACCATAACACACTGCATTTTTTCTTTAAAACAGATTGTCTAAATGTCACTTTCAAACTTCCAAAGAGGAACCTATTGATCTAATGGTCAGACCAACAAATGTTGAACAATTTGTTGGTTCAAAACCATCATGAGAAATGATTATAAGTTACATCAAGGACTCAGTAGACTTCAGGACACAGCTATTTGTTTTTGAGCCTCTGAGCTTCAGCTGATCAACAATGCCACATCTTGTCGCTGATATTCCAGACAAACTGCGTTTGATCTTGTCACAGGCTGCAAATATATTTCTAGTTTTCATTATGATTTACATTTTTCAGTACATCTTTAATTCTCAGTTTTCGTGCACATGCACGCCTGCGTTTCATTTCATTGTGATCATATACCTTGCCCTCATTCCTCTGATATTGTTTTTTATTTTAAAAATAATGAAACAAACCAAAACAAAAATGTGTGCAGCCTGTTGTCACGGTCTTTGTCCTCAAGTCTTTCAGCTTGTTGGAATCAGTCTGTTCTGGGGAGGATTTGTTCTTTTAGACGGAGACCTGTATCTCTGTTTGGCAACCAAATATAATGACACACTGCGTGAAATTCCCTGCAAGAAGAACGAAGATCTCACTCTTCAAGAAATGAGCATGATTACGATCTACAAAAACTGGTCACAGGTAATCACTCTAATAGCACAGTACATGGTGCTCTACTTTTACAGGCATTTCTGTGTTTTCTATAAGTGATGGGTGAATTAAAATGAATCATGTTTGAACTATTGCAACTCGTTTTAGCTTCTGATTGCGAGGAGAGACTAATGTTAGTTGTATTTACTCCGGTTGATCTCCTCTGTGTGGTTTCATTGCACAAAGTAACGGAAATTCAAAGCTATTTAACTTAACATTAATTTTAACAGTAAAATGCTACAGGAAAAAACTGTTAAATGGTTAATGGTAAATTCCTGTAAAGTTTACAGGGAAAATGTATACTGACATTCCCAGAATTCCCTGCATTGCATTTTAAATTTTGTTTGAATTTGATGTTTTTTTCTTTAATATAATTCTGTTTCTTGTTTGTGTGAATAACTCTGAGCACCTTCTATATATGTTTATATTTTAAATCTACATGTGATGGGCTTTGGTTCATCATGTGACTTTCTCATCATCACATGCATTTGGTGCTTATCAGTGTATTTCAAAGCTACAAAACAGATTTTAGTACTTAAATAGCTTGGTATATTAACATTATATCAGTTAATAAAATTGCAGTATTTAACTGTAAACTTAACTTAAAACCGCAAAACCTAAAACTTTGTTACCGTATTTTTACGGTCACATTCCAGCAACCTCAGCTGCCAGTTTTTTACCGTAAATTTTACAGATTTTTTTTTACAGTGTACGCCAAGTTCACAGTTCAATTTGCAGTTTAGTTTAAGATTTAAGCATATGATTCAAAACATCAAACTTGTTTTGCAGATGTATGGTTATATCTGCATAGCTGTGGGTTTCTGTGGATGGTGGCTGATATCAAACATCAAGCTTGGGATGTATTGTGACAGTTTTCCTTGTCAGTTTTTGAAGAACTGCTGTTGCAAGATCTGTAAAGGAAAACCATACTACAAGACACGGTATGAGGAGCTCCTGTCTGAGGAAACAGATAGACATTTGGATGAAAAATTGCGACAAATAGCCAAAAAGAAAGCAGAAAGAATATGCTCAAATCACATTTGTGATATCGAAAATAGTGAATTTCAGT
Source organism: Enteromius trimaculatus (assembly GCA_032361065.1). NCBI lineage: Eukaryota > Metazoa > Chordata > Actinopteri > Cypriniformes > Cyprinidae > Enteromius > Enteromius trimaculatus. The sequence goes on from JAUMHP010000057.1 coordinate 11,607,422, forward strand.
ATGATAAACCCACAGAAATGTCTGAAAAGGCTTGGTCTAATATATCTCGCTCTAATTTTTATGCAGAAAAGCTTCCTAAAGATATAAACCATGAGTGTATGTTCGATGATTTGTTTTATTTCATTTGAATGCATGTCTATCTCTATCAAGCATAAATTAGTATTATGAGTTTTGTGCTACTAATAAATCACTAGTTTCTCGGTCACAATTTAGTTTGGGGACCTGTTTTTACTATTAACTATTATTACTGTGGCTTTTGCCTCAATAAACTCCTAATTTGCTGTTTATTAATAGTAAGGTAGTATGAAGTATGAAGTGGGTTAAGGGATCTAAAATATAGTAATGAAGTATAAGGTTTTAGGAAGAGTTTTCAAAAAGTGACTCATGTATTAAGAAATGGGTCTGAACATACTGATATTTTCTGTTTCCAAAGTGATTAAACACAAAGTGGCTCTAAAGTAATTCCAGCTGTATGATTGCAAAATAATGTAGCATTCTTGATATGATAATGACAATACAATTGATACTTACTGTTTAAGTCCTTGAGGCATACTGTAATTTTATGTGTATGTAATTTTTTGTACTTTCTGTTGACTAAATAGAATTAAGTTAGTTGATCAATTTATACCGTCCAAATCTATAAGCATGTTCAGGGCAAATATAATGAAGAACCTAATTCAAATGCAAACGGTTTTGCTTTAAACGTTCAACCGTACATTTGTGTTGTGTTTTAGTTTCTTTTGTTTATATTCATTCATTCATATATTCATACTAATTTATGATTCAAATATTTATGCCATTGAATCATATAATCATTTATAACAATAATTTAAGCCATTTAAGAATGAAAAGGGTGTGACATGTGGCCAGGTATGGTTTCCCATACTAGGAATTTGTGTTCTGCATTTAACCCATCCAAATGCACACACACAGCAGTGAGAATTGAACAACCACACACACACACACACACTGTGAACACACACCCGGAGCAGTGGGCAGCCATTGCTGCGGTGCCCGGGGAGCAGTCGGGGGAACGGTGCCTTGCTCAAGGGTCTCACCTCAGTCGTGGTATTGAAGATTGAGAGAGTACTGGTTATTCACTCACTTCATTTTTTCCATTATTGTCTTATGACTGTGTGTTTCAATGACTGTTTGCCTTCAAGAACAAGAGATAGGGTGGAACATTTATGGAAACTATAGTGGTATAACACTTGTTGGATTTGAAACACGTAACTAAGATTGTTCAATAAACCCTGCTTTTATTTTTCCATTAACAATGTTTACCACTTTGTCTCCTGCTTCTGCTTTTCTCTGGCTTTCAGTTAATCTGTTAATACAGTTTTGGGAACCAGACAGTTACTGGTTTTGGGTACCAGAAAAGACTTGCTGTTAACGGGTTTGGGTTTTAAACAATTTTGCTGACTAGTTGTTCTGTTATCAGACCAAACGGATATTGGCTCACAGGATCTGGGACCTTATTTATAAGTTTTCCCCCGCACAGATTTGATCTTAGAGTGAGCATGCACTTAAATATTTTTCAAAATATCTTTTGACGTGGAAACGTGCATAGCGCTACATTAAGGTCTGAGCACACACAATCTGCTTTTTTACTGCAGATTTTTAACAATGTATGTTCTTTTAGCTTGCTGTTCCCAATACCTAAACTTAACAAAAAAGTCATAGTCAATAGTCAATAAGTGTTTCCTATTCTAAAGTGTTACCATGATCTTTTACATGTTAATGACATTAATTAGGAGTTATGGCAGAGAGCTTTTCAAATTCAAGATAATTTGCAATAATCTGAAAGAGGTGTACATATATGTTTTCTGTGCATACGTGCATTCTATGAATCACACAAATGCATATTTGAGAGATGATCAGATCAAATTTGAGATGTTTTTTCAGTGCAACATTTCTGGGTTTCTGGGGCTGAATCTGATATTTCTAACAACATCTATGTCATGGATCAAAATTCCAACAAAATATAATTAAAACTAAAGCAAAAATGAAAATGGAAATAATAAAAAACATTACTTGAAAAAAGTAAATAATACAAAAAAAAAAAAGAAAACAACATTGAATTTATTATATTTATGTGACTTTTTTCTCCTGTCTTGGACTCTTATTGTGAAGAGTTTCTGTTCAACATTGTTTTTATGTTCTTTTTCTTGTTTAGTTCTTGTTGTCCCTTGTTCCGTCCAACTACTTGTTTGTTGTCATGGTTTCTCATGGTAAGTACTTAAACTTAACATTATATATATATATATATGCATTTCAATCAGTTGTCAATCTATTCTGTTATTTTGCATAATTTATTTGTAAATACTTGTCTTTGCAATTTTAAGTGTGATTAAAAGAGTCCAAATATATTTTTGAGACACTTTAAGGCTATGAAGATAATATCTGCAATATTAAGCTACAGTAACAGCAAGTGAAGCAGCAATTGTCAATAAAGAGGAAAGTGTTTGTCCAACAGGTTTGAGTGGGGTATAAGGGTGTGGAGAATAACAGCCCACTAATTGATGTGTAGACGATTCCCAGTCGATTAAGAATATATTTTATTACTAATTTTTTAATGAATTGGATTTAAGTCTTATTGTGTAAATAATTTTTATATCATAAATTGTTTAGTCGTACAGTATATGTTCAATGAATGATCTGAACACCTAATCCTTAAATTATCCATAATCATACCCTCTCTTCAGTGGCGACAAATCTAACAATGCCTTGAAAAAAAAAACCTTAATCTTAAAAGTGAAGCATAGCTATACATTAACCCATTGTCCTAAACTCCTGAAACACTGGTGTTTCATATTTTAGAGCAGTCAACGCAATTTATAAAATAAATCAATTAAATCTGTATGTGGGAGTGAATGTGAAAAACAAAATCAGATGTAACCCCTTTGTAATCTTTAACTTAATTTGAATACAGTTTCATTTTATTTTGTAATAAATTACGTAATTCCATTACATGTAACTAGACACTTTCCAACAATGCCAATACGTGTGCGGTGTGGCACAAATCCGTAGACAAGAGTGTGAAAGTCACTGAAGAGAGTGTGAAGCTGTGAGGGGGCTTGAACAGGAGGTGGCGCTGTGGGATTAAACTGCGGCCGCTGATCTGCAGCCTGGAGACTCCATTCACCAACCCTGAGCGTGCACATGAAATTACCCACAAATCTCTTAAACTCAAGAATCAGACTGTAGGCTGGTCAGTATTGCAAATATCAATTAAAGTTGTAAAAACAATACAATAATATGTGTGATTAACCTTCTCTGTCCAAGTGTGTTTCATCTGTGTGTCAAAAAATTAATAGGTTTCTCCTCCTGCCTGAGCCAAAGCTCTGAGCACATGAGATAGCACACATACGTCTGCAAGATGTCTGTTAAAGATCTTTTGATCTGGAAAGCATCTGCTGACTACAAACGTCT